>VXBT01013715.1:506706-668102 GCA_013400235.1 Oriolus oriolus | reverse complement strand
CCCGGCGGTGGTTCGGCCCTTCAGGTGGCGCTCCCGGGGAGCCCCACGTGGTTTCCCCGTCCCGCCGCCCCCGCGGCTTCCAGGCAGCGCCGGGGGCGGCACCGGGGGCACCCCGCGCTCCCCGCCCCGGGCTGAGCCCCCGCGGGGCCTGTGGAGTCCCCGCTCGCCCGCCCAGCCCTGCGGGAGCCGCGCGTTTCGGCCGCGGGTGTTCGCTTATGCCCCCGCACCTCCGCCCCCCGGCACGGCTTTGCCTTTACAGAGACTCGGGACGTCAATTCCCGGCCTCAGGAATAACCAGGAGAATACAGAGGGGAAATAAAACCCGACAGGAAAAAGCCGAGTTGCGGATGGGTTTCTCTGAACTGGTCCTCCAAGGGGAGGGGACAGCGACGGCCTAATTTTAGACAGTGCCCTAGTATTGCTGTGGAAGTGCAGGTTAGCCGGGAGGGAAAAGAAGGGCTGGAGCCGAAGGGTCGTGGTGGAGGAGAAAAGTCTGTGCTGGCATGTTCCCCTCGGAGCAACAGATGGGAGCTGTCTGGTTCGCTGGAGCTGCTCTGTGCGAGCGGCGTTCCAGGGCAGAGCGCTGATAAAAGGGATTCGTTTTTCTTACCTTGCCCCGCACACACCCTTCTCTCGGGGTGGTGGGGATTTGGGAATGCCGACAGGCAGCTGTCTCTGGAATAAAGTGCAGCAGGTATTTGAGGACAGACGGTGACAATACGGGGTGGCACAGGGACTGCAGGCTCTGCTGCTGGGTTTGATTGCCAGCAGCGCAACAAGTGCTCCGTATGCTTCCAACACGAAGCTGTTACCTGCTGTTCAGCTTTTTGTCAGTGCAGAACTTGTGGTCTGTCAGGTTCAATCCCTTCTCACGATATGTGAAGCTGACAAACTTAGGTCCAGTTTTGAAAACACACTTTCAAATTTGCCAGTGCTATTTTTTCCTGGATATAATGACATAATTACCAGTTACCGTATAGGAAGGAGCAATGAAGCAAACAGAAACATCAGCAGCTGTGAAAGAAAAGTGAAGGTCCAGCTCCCCTCTTTGAAGTCGTTGGGGTTTTTTTCTTCTGCGTTTTTCCCTGGTGTTCCCACCTGGCCTTGTTTGGCCACACGGTGGGCACTGGTATTAACTGGAGTGATGGAAATGATACATGCAGTGTTTGTGTTAACAGTTTGTGGCACATAATACAGAGTTTGGACTGGATGTGGGGGCTCGCTGTGTGCTGCTGGTGTCCGCACAGCCTTCACAAGGGCAGCATCTCTCTGGGTTGCAGGTAACTCAAACTTCAGCTGCATAAACAGTTCAGCCAAACAGCTCTGTTACTGCACATGCATAAGATGATCTCTGAAATTCATTAGTGCGGTGAGCGCTCAAGGCAGTTGTTTAATTCCTTTTTAATCTTTACATACAAGATAAATAGAGACCAATGACTGACTCTTCTGGCACCAGAGCCAAGGGGCATCAAATGAAACTGGCAGGTTCGGAATAAACCAGAGAAATGTATTCACCGAACTGGAGCTCCCTGGCAAGGGTGGACTGAGGGATTTTAACGTGATTGGATGAATTCACAGAAGAGAAATCACTTAAGGTCTGTGAATCACAGAACATTTACACTGGCTCTGGAAATCCCAGAGCTGCAAATGACTTGTGCCTGGGGGGGCATCCCTGGTTTCGTGTGCCTCCCTAGGGATCCACTCCTGGCTCTTGTCAGAGATGGGTATCTGTCAGACCTGATGTGGCGGTCCTTGATGTGTTACAACTCCCAGAGATAGCTCATAAATGATCTTTTCTGTGTCACCCCGCAGTTTTTATGTTTATAAAGGGCAAGGAAGAAATTCTGGAGAAATGTAAGACTTGAATTTTAAGTCATTTATTGTGTGGAGGTTTTTATTTTGAAATAAAATATTTTAAATATTTCCAAATTAAGTTAAAAATGGGGGTTTGTTTGTGGTTTATGGTACATAAGAAGCCAAGCAATTAATTTGCTGTATGGACAAACACTACTAATAAAATTTATTCTGATTACCTTTATGTATTTAATTGGTTAAGAGTTTTGTTGTTTTGTTTTATCTTTTGGGATTTTCTTCTGCATGTTTCTTTTGTCCTAGAAAGCAAAGTTCAGACTACGAGGAACATGGTCAGTGTACTTTAAGCCACTCTGTTTATTACAGATTTGTATAACCTGAAAAACTGCCTTTAGAGCCTACTGATATCAATGCAAGGTTTTGATTAACTTCAGTAAGGGTTAGATCGGGCTGGAGGGATTAATTTAATTTAATTTTTTTTCCCCTCCACCCATTTCAGTTCTGTACTTCCTTCCTCCTGCAGAGGTGGGGTTTCAGGAGTAGACATTCCAGTTTGCTGGAGACGTGTTGGAGCTGAGGCCCTGTAGCTGTGGGGGACACTCATTACGTTAATTGCTGCTCACTGGGGGTTATTTGGTCCAGGCTGCAATAGAGTCAAGGTGCTCATGAAGGTTGTGGGGAGCAGGAGAGCTCTGAAATCAAAGACAAGAGCTCTTGGCTGCTCCCAGGGGATTTTCTAAGGTCTGTGGGACCTTAGGGAGGGCTTGGCTGAGGTTTCAGTCCCAAGTGCAGCACCTGAGACCTTCAGAGTGGAGCAGATCCAGAAGTGGGACCCATGGATAGTGATCCTTTGTGGCCATTAGCCAAGGAGCTGGGAATTCTGGTGGCTATGCCCTGATTTATTAAACACCTATTAATTCAGGGCTTTTATTCCCCCTTTCCTGACGTCCTTAAGAAAATATTCCTTTAGTAGGATGAAGGAACACTTCCTGACCGAGGTACAAACCATAGCCATTTACATGGCTCAATAAACAAACTTGTGGGTAGGAATTGCCAATCCCTGCCCTGTATTTCTGAGAGGCCGATGCGTTGGGCAGCAGTAATGCAGATTTTGATTTATAAACTTCTCTAATCAATCAATAGAAGCCTGAGTGAGGCAATCAGATAATCTGAATAATTAAATGGCTTTTCAGGGACAAATTAAAATTTCTTATACACACCACATCCGTCTAAATTATATTTGGTGTCCAGGAATAAATGGGTTTGTTTTTTTGTTTTACTCCTGTATCTCGAATGCTTTTGGCTTATTTCAAAATCATTTGGGGAAAAAAAAAGGGGTAAAGAAAAAGATAAATATCAGTTTCTGATTCTTTTACACTGGAAATAGTGCTCACAGAAAAAAAAAAATCCATATAGTTTTTCTTATATTAGAGATATATATTACATGTATATTAAATATTTGAACATATAATTTTCTTTAGATACGTTAGACTGTTTTGCTTTTTCTCCTCCTCAGAGAAGTTTCCACAACATTTTTATTGTATAGAAAAGTATTACGTTGATAGTTTGCCTTTTTTTTTTTTAAAGAAAAAAAACACTTCATGCTTTCAAAATGTGATATCCTTCTTTACCTCTTAAAGTGAATAAAACTGGGGATTACTGGATCTTCTCACACTGCTTTCTGCTTGCCCAGGGAATTACTATAGACCAGATTTCTCCAACTGGGGGAGACGAGAGTTTGAAGAGTCAGAAAGCACAAGTATTTTATTTACTCCATCAAAACATAGTAAAAGAAGGTGGGAGTGAGAGGGTACGAGGAACAGAGTTTCCTTAGGCCAAGTGGGAGTAAAATAATTCCCAGGTTCTGCTGGTCCCCGTTCCTTCCCGGTTCCTCAGGGTGTGTTTGCGTCGTCGGTTCAACTGGGTCCAAGGCTGCAGCGCAGCACAGGTGTGGCACAGCTGCCACCTCATCCACCCCCGGCTTCCGTGGCCTCTCCTCCTGCTCTTTGCTCCCAGTAGGGCTCCTGTGGCCAGGTGGAGATCCAGGAACTGAGTCTGGAATAAAAACAAATCAATACATTTGGGGACACAAGAGAAAGGCGAGAATGCATAGGCTGGGGGAAGAGTGGGATTCACAACTTGATGTGGAGGACTCTGGAACCAAAACTGTAAAAAAACCCAGCCAGTCTTGAGTGAGTCTTCATTTTGCACATGAAAAATGCTCCTCAGAACCACAGGCACTTGTAAATGAATATCGTGTCCATCTCCTCCACCCTCCATTAGTCATCGCATAACCAAGCCATACGCACTTAGTCCTTTTCATCTTTCTTCTTGTCAAGCCCTTTAGCCTGTCCCCCTCACCTACTCATCCCCACCAATCATTTTAATTAATCTCTGAATTTCTTTGAAACTAATAGTTTGTGGAATGGGGGAAAATGAGTAGGTTAGAGAGGCAAGATTGTGAATGATGGAGGTGGGGCAAAGTTAGGAAGCTTTGCAAGACCTGTTGGGTTACCTCTGGGGCAGGACAGCAGTGCTGTAAACACACAGAAAGGCTGCAGAAGTGAGGGAGGAACCACTAAAAACATTTTCCATTTTCCTAAGAATGCTGCCTGAGCAATTCAAACCCTGGATGTTTATGGGCAGCAGCATCTGAATGAAAGATGTGATATGATTGTCTCTAAAGTGGATAGGATGACCTCTTCACTCAGTAGTTATACTAAATTTCTCACTGTTGTGCTTCCTATTCCCAGACGGCTTTATAGAGGATTTCAGTGCTCACTGGAAGTGCTCAGAAATACATTTTCAAAAAAGTAATGAACTTTATAATTTTTTATTCAAACACTTGTATGTAGTTTTAATTTTTTGATCAGAACCCTGAGCAAGTAGAAGTTAACTACACTGTCTAGAGATGAGTTTGAAAAGAACCCTGGGGCCTTGCTTCCCGTGCCTTTTAGAATCCTGGAATGGCTGGGGTTGGAAGGGAACTTAAAGATCATCTTGTCCCAACCCCCTTGGCCTGGGCAGGGACACCTTGCTCTAGGAGGATGTTTGGGATGTTACAAATCTAAATGTCACACCAATAATGTCTCTGTGCTCATTATTTCTATACCACAGCTTAGCTGGTGCTCCGGGAAATAGAGAATTGGGCAGAATTCCCATCCTGTGGAGCTTGCAGTCGGAAAAATCCTCTACACACCAAGAAGGCTGGCAGAGTAGCAGTTGATCCACAGTGGGAGCCCAGAGAGGGACGGTAAGCAGGAGAGGAGGCACTGGAGGACGGGTGGCATATGGGAAGCAGACGGCTCTGCTTGGCACTGGGAGCTGGCAGCAGGAAAAATGTACCATACAAATAGAAGCACATTGATGCTGAGTGCTGGGGAGGCAGGTGAATGCCTTTGAAAAGATATATATTGTGTTCATGAGGAAAGACCCTGCTGGAAGTGTGCATTTGTTCCCATATTACTGAGGTGGGGTTTCACTGTGGAGAACTGAAGTTAGTTTTGTGGTGTTTGGATATTTCAATAAACAGGCAGTAGTGTCAACAAGATGGATTTATTTATGGTTGCCAGTTGTGACTGAAAGCCTCAGAATAACTGGATTTAACCATTCAGAGCCCTTGGTAAAATAGCTCAGTTTTGATTAGGGTCTCAGGACAGATACAGAGTGCTTAAATTTTTAATTAATAAACAATCTGGCATCCTGTCAAAGTTGACACCTTGCTTTGTCTTAGCAGCTGTTGGCACAGTAGGCTCCTGGCAACCTGGGATAAAGCAGCACTTGCAACAGGAGAAGGGGAGGAAGCGAGTCTGCGTGAGACCAAAACTGCCCAGTGAAAAGCAGCACAGAGCTCAGGGATTTCCAGGGAGCAATCAAGCTTTCCTGCTCTGTGCCGTGGGCTCGGGCTTGGACACGGACAGCGAGTTCCTGTTCCTGAATGTCAGCAGTGGCTGGTGGGTGACAGATGTAAGGACACCTGTCTGAATTCAAGTAATGGCTCAGACAGGAGGAGCAACAAACAGAGAAAGCATTCAGCAGTGAAAGTAGGTCCTGCAGGTTGCTCCTTCCCAGGGATTAGTGTGGTGGAGCCTGTGGGGAAGTTTACAGAGTGCCTGCTCACGTAATACAAATGGAAACATTCACTGTGGATGACAGTCATTTGTGTTGGAGTCATGGTGTGGGAGCAGTTAGGGTTGCCAAAGAGCATGGCCTGGGAAGGACGGTGCCTGGAAGCACAAGCAAAGTTCAAGGCTTCTGTTTTAGAGAAGGTGCTACTGAACTGCTTCTCTTCCTCTGTCCTACCTGATTAACAAACAACAACCTGATCTCTAATCCCAGCTGAGCTATCACACAGTGACGTAGCTGCCCCTCACTGTCTGGGCAGCCCTGTCCCCTCATGGGCTGGGAATGTCCCAGTCTTACCCACAGCAGACCCTCAGGACTTCACAGGAGAAGAACCAGGATACTCAACCCCTCAAAGCTGCTGTTCTTTCCTCTTTTCTGTGGTAAAAATTGTATGCAGCTGCCAACACTACAGCATCAACATGTTCCCATGTTTCAGAAGGAAAAAGAGATGGAAAATTTAGCCCAGAATCATATGGATCACTACCTGAGATCTTGTGTTTTTACAATGGTGTAAAATGGTGCAATGCCTTTGGCAGATGGGTGGCTCAGCTCACAGGACTGTTTACAGTCTGTTGAGAACATATGAAACATATAGAAAGCCATAATATTTGAATATGTTAAAAACAAGTTCATAAGATCAAGGAGAATTTTCAGAATAAAAGGACAACAGTAAAGCAAAGGCCTAAAGGCTGTGATGGCTGCGAATTGAAATTCAGATTGGTTTAAATTTTACTTTTTTTTTTTTTTTTTAATAGGGAAAAACTAGAAAGCCATTCCAGAAGTGGCTGTGTGGTATTTAGAGAGCTGGGTACCAGCTGCAGCGTGCACAGATTTGCAGAGGTTTCTGTTCAGTGAGGAGAGGGCTGTGGGCTCAGGTAAGTCATGTGAGGGAGGTGAAGCACGTGTGTTGTAAGAGTTAATGGCACAACGTAGCCTTGCTCTACATAAGCACGTTTTGTGCTGATGTTTTCCAGTTCCTGCGTTCCTTGCAGCCCTTGTAGGAAAAGGTGTGTGGCTGGCAGAGCTGCAAGCCCAGACAAGGCACTTCTGGGTGTGGATGCTCCCAGCCCATTGCCAGGTGCTTCAAATAGGCATTTATGTCAGAGATCTGAGGTCAGTTCAATGATAGCCAATTTCAGCCCTGGATTATTACATAAATATTAATAAGAACAGGGGTATATTTCACATTTGTGTTATTGGTCAGCAGAGTGTTTACCTAACCCTTAAGCAGTACTGGTGGGGAATATATTTCCCTTCAAGACAACTAAAAAAACTTTAAAAGTTTGGCAAAAGAATTTGTTCACCTCTTTAATATAACCTTGTGAGTTTAATGAGAGGTAATCTCATTTTCTGTATACCCAAAGATGAAAAACAGGAGAACAGAGTAAACTCAAATGGGAACTGCACTCTTCCCTGCTTTTGCCTCTCTGCTGAATGACCCTTAATCACCTTTAGCATCTTTGTAGCTTGGTTTCCCTGCTTGTAAGATGGACATAATGAGCCTGAAGTCCTAGTAAAGCAGGCAGATCTGGGGGGAATAAATGCTGGACAAGTGGTATGAACTACTTTTATTTAAAAATGCATTAAGGAATAGATATGGAGAAGCAATGGATTTTCATCTGGAAGATCTAGGATTAACTTGTTGGTATAAAATATTTGTTACTGCCCCCATTTGCTTTTAGGATATCAATCATTGACATTTTTATTGGTTCATGAGCCTTGTAATGCATTTTGAATCTGACCCAGGACTGTGTGGAGCATATACTGGCACTTAGATTTATGCCAGTTTAACTCTCTGGTCACTCTTTGACATTTTTGACCAAATATCTTCCAGTTGCTACGGGCTTGCTTTTTGGGGAGGGTTGTTTTGTTTTCTTTACATTAAGAGCCTCTGCTTTGAGGGGCTCTGACAGTGATTTGGAGTTGTTCATGTATAAGAGGAATTATCACATGGCAGCGTCCCAGAAGGGGGATGCTGAGGCACAGCCACCAGCACTTTTCCAGCTTCCCACTGGTCGTTTTTTAAAGAATAAGCTCTGTTTCTCAGTCCACACCTTTGGCAAGAAGATGACCACGTGAAACACGGGAATTCTCCTGCCTTACACCCCCCTCAGGGAAGAGGGTGGGTGCCACAGCCGCTGCCCCTCGCAGGAGTGGGGAGGTGAAGCTCACGGCCCCTTTGGACACTTCCACCCCATAAATCTGCCCCTGAGCTTCCGTGCCTGTTTTTACACCTATGTTACGCTGTAAACTGCTCTGCATATAGCAATGCTTTTTAAGGAAAAGCGAGGAGCGCTCCTGAGCAGATGTAAATCAGCAGCGCCCGGAATGACGTCGGGTGCGCCGTGTGCTCGGCCGGCCCTGCTGACACAAGAGCCAGTCCTGCCTCCTTCCGGCTCCCACGCTGTCCCCTCCCTGGCGCTGACACAGCCGTGAGGTGAAGGGTGTTGGGAAACACATCCCAACTCCAGCCCAGCAAAAACCTGAATGGCTGGGCAGAGAGGAATTTGCTTCTTTTCAGGGTGTCGCCACATATCCCGGATTAAAGTCCTCGCGGAACCACCGCGTGAGTGCCAGCCACTGCTCTGTGAAAGCCAGGAGCTTCCCCAGTTTGTCCCAGCAGCTCCTGGCTAAAAGGGAATTGTGCTGCAGCTGGAAACTCGATCAAGCGAGTCTCAAAGCATTTCATTCATCCTCAGTTGATGCTTCATACACCTTTACTCCGGCGGGTAGTGCTTCCTAAGCCTTGTCAACATTGCAGCCGAACAAAGGCTCGCCTCAAGAGTGGTGTTGTGTAAATAAATCCTGTGCCTTGCAGGGTGTCACGGAGTTAATGGGAAGCCTGGAGAGGGGAGGGCGTGGGAGCAGCATGCCAGTGTTAACGTTCTGTTTTCTGCACAGGATTGCAACAGGATTGCAACAGCCCGGCCTATCTGAGCTGCTGCACGTCCCGACAGCGCGTCTCTGCTCTTGAATTTGATAGGGGTGCTGATAGAACAATGCACCTTTCTGGGAAATGGTAATGCCACAGCAGGACTTCGCTTTTAGGAAATTCTGAATAAACCATAACAGCTTTTTTTCTCAGAGTGCTGATGATTTTCAGGTGGCCCACCAGGCAGCCAAACAAAAAATATATGTAGCAGTGTTCACTCAAAGGTTAAAGTTTTGGGGTAAGGAGGGGGAATGTTGAAAATCCCATGAACTTCAATAATTGTACTTATATCTTCGTGGTAGCTCTGACTCCTTCACTTTCTTCTCACAGATCTGTAATCAGGGGACCATTTACAGGAATAACCCCCCAGGTAAAAATATACAACTGCCTCTGAAACAAACAGCATTTCATATGCAAAGCTGTGTGATAAAGGGCATGCTCAGGGTGCTTTTTCAGGCCCCATGGGAAGTTCTACAGAGAGCAAAGTACCTTTTAGCAAGTCCTTTTCTGTTAGTTTCAAAATCCTCTCTCACTTTTCTCTAGAATGATTTTCCCACAAAAGGTGATAGAAACCATAAGAAAAGTCATAGCAGAGCTCGCTGCTCTCCTACCCGCTTCTTTCCCTCCCTCCTCCCCCAAACACTGGGAGCTCTCAAAAAATATTTTAATATCCTGGAGATTAGAAACAATGTCCTTAATTTGTATTTGTCTTGTAATAGCTCTGACTTTCACCGCCTTGTCTTCCCCTTTATTGGGAGTACATGTGTGAGCACTCCCTCTAATGCTGTTTATACGCCTGCTGTCAGGTTCAATAAGCAGTTTCTTAGCAGGGCACCTTCCCACGTGAAGGAAATGTTTCCAGTTCTTGTCCCAGCTCCTGCTTCCTCCATGGGCAGCGTCCTGACATGGAACAACAGAAATGAGTATCAGTGATATCAGTAATTCTTAGCTGATAAATGGAAATTAACTTTAGAACCTCATGGCAGCTTAGATGGGGGACAGCTGTTTACAGGACATTTTATAGGTATTCTATTTATGTGGGTTTTATGTAGTTCCTGTTATAAATTGAGCCATTTTGTTAATAGTGGATCAGTAAAATTTTAGAACTGTAGGACACCAATGCACTTCTTAGGTAAAACTGAAAAGAATGTAGTAATCCATTGAAGGATTCTCTGTGTAAATAGGAATATTGCTGAAGAGAATCAGGATAAAATGTAAATGTGTATAATTGCTCCTAAGACAAAGAAAAATTGGCAAGCAGCCACATGGAAATTGGAAATTTAACTAGTTTTATGCCAGTAAATCATACTGGCAGAGTCTCAGGGCTAGTCAAGTGAATGGGAAACCCACAGGTAACTTGCAGGACCAAGGATTTCCCCTTCATGAATGGGTGTAGATAAGTAAAATTTCCCAGAGCAGAAAAACACTTTGTAGAAGCGGCCGGATTTTCAGCTTTGAAGTAGAAGAGATACTTTCATTTTCAGTATCTCCATTAGAGCTTCTCTTTGCGAGACCAGGAGTGTGAACTGTTGTGTCTGTGCCAAAATTCCAACCTAAGCAGAATGTACTCATCTAAATTTCCCTTTTGGTTTCATTTGGCCAAGGTATTCCTCGGTGTAGAGTTGCTGTGTACTGTTACAGCAGTTGCTGTGCTGGGAGCTTGGGAAGGCTCCTGCCTGGAAGAGGTTACATAAAACCTAAACCATAATAAGCTCCAAGAAACCCCTGAGTGTGATGATTAAAAAGAGAAAACGATTAGGGAAAACACATCAAAGAGGCTCAGTGAGAGTCCTAAAAGGAAAAATACTGATTATATTTGTTTTGCTTTTGTCTTACATGAAGTAAAAGGCGTGTGGTGTGTCCTGGGTCGCCACCCTAAGGGGTGTGTACTTAAAGACAACAGAAGCAGACTCCAAGGCTTCCATGGGGTTTATTTTGGTTGCAGGGCTGGGGAGATAAGATATAATTGTACCATAGACATAGTGGTGCTATCAATCTGATGGATTACCCTTCCTATCCACCCTGAGCACCTTGCCTACCCTCTGTCTGCTAATCTCTGTCTACCAGGAGAACTTGCTTTCTGACCTTTCAAGAAACTTTCAACTGTGATTTTTAAAACAATCACAGAAATGTTTTTCTTTCTCCAAAGGTGCAGTTCCTCTCTCTGGTGAAAGCATTCAGAGGCATCAGATGGGTGACATTGATTGCTAAAGCTGGTGTGCAAGTTCAGTTCAATAAATTGTGAATCTTAGAGGCTAAAAATTGTTTAGAATTCCACTCTGGGTCTGGGAATAAGAGTAGATATTTATTGATAGTCCTGTTGTTCACACTCCACTGGATTCTGTTATTTTAGAACAATGTTAGATTCACTTTTTAGAGTTTTTTTAGACTTGGTCTGACCTGGGAATCAGGTTAGAAAAGGTTTGAACTAATAACATATGCAAAATGTGGTTTTAAGCCTCTCCTTTAATGTGGAAAGAGGAAGAAAGGTTTTAGTCAGTTATAGCAAATCCAGTAAGGGAACTGTTTACTTAACTCTCACAGTTATTTATTTTAATTTAACTTCTCAGAAGTTTTCAGCTGGGTTTAGTTCATGTGGGCTGACATATTAAAGAATGGTTTTTACTGATATGTGTTTTTCAGTTGTTACTCTGACTTCAGTAGTTACAGCCATTTTCGTTTGGACATTCTGATGCAGTAGATCCCAAAAGCAAAAGGAAAATAACTGAAGAGGGCTTTGGAAATGGGGAAATATAAAACACAATCCTTATAGACCTAGAATTTAGGTAGGAAGGTAGCATTTGAGTTTATTTTCCCATGAATATAGCTAGCATATATAAATTTCTGAGGCAGTGGTGCATATTATTTTCCTATAGCAACAAAAAACGATTGTAAAAATTGCAAGGAATAGGAGCACACTGTGTTGGTGCCAGTTGGGTGATGCACAGGCTTTGCTGGTTATGCATATTTGGCTTTGGCCTTGTTAGAGCTTTCTTAAATTTGGGTCCAAGCTGCTGGACAAATTGTCTTGTAGTTTATGCTTTTGCATGTAAAAAAGAGGCTGTTGGGAATGGAGCATGCCGGGTGAAAGGTCCTTTCGTTGTCCTTATATCCTCCTGCCATCTTGGTTTGCTGACACACTGGAAAATCCACCTGTTCTCCTGGCTCGTTTGGGACTCTGGAGAGCAGGAGGTGAATGGGCCAAAGGAGAGACAGAACGAAGGGGTATTGGAGGAACACTTCCCCTCACACCTTACAGGCCCAGAGAACTTTCCTCTGTCTGGGATGTCCTGTCCTGGTGCGCTGGGTGCACTGACTTTTTGTTCAGCCCAGGAGGCTAACCTTTTTTCCCTTCTTGAAAGAACTAATACAAAATCACTCTGTTTGTATTACCAGTGGACCTGGATTCATTTAGTTTTGATCTGATCCTCACAAAACATCAGAGCTGTTCGCAGAGCTAATAGCAGTGTAATGACAAAAGCAGCAGTGCCAAATATCTTTGGTTTTGCCCTTTTTCTTCTCCTTAATATCAAAGCTAAAAACATGGTCTTGGTTTATATGCAGGATTACTGATGATAAAGCTATATAATAATACATCTAAAGCCTAGCACAGTTTATAAATGCACAAAACATGTAACTTAATAGTTGTTTGTGCTGGATCTTTTATTTTCCTGCATACTCTGTCCTACCTTTGTTACTGAGGGCACTAATGCCGCATTAATGTAAGCAGAAACAGCTGCATTTATCTTCATTTTATTCTCCCAAGTCACAGCAACGTGCTGGAACGAGAGCCATTGTCTGGAGCAAACCTTCTGAAAGTCTTTTAAGGGCATCCATCTGGGCAGACTTTGTGGTTATAGAAGGGCTGATGCTGTAAATATTCATCCCACTAATGGTCTCATTGATTTTTATTTACACTCTTTGTAGGTTGCCCAGAGTCTCAGTCTGAGTAAGAACTGCAGAAGATGTGCTGAATTCAAGAACTGCAGGCGTGTATTCAACTAAACCCAGGTTTCTGTATCTGTTTTTAGGGTGCTTGATTGAAGTGGTGCCTCCAAAACAGCCTGTTCTGTGTGCAGAGAAGCAGAAGAGAAGTGCAGTTGGTGAGCAGTGTTAAAAAACAAGTGCATAAGTTTGAAAATGTTGATCCAAATCACATTATTATAAGTAGTAGGGAAATGTCATGACTTACTGAGATTAAACAAAGACCTGCTTAGAATCTTGTGACTTCAGCTCATAAATGGATTTAATACTCATTACAGCTGCATAAACAAATGCATGTGGTACATATGCATGTTTTGTTTTGGGAAGTTGTTGTTTTTTAAAATCCCCTCAGAATTTTTTTTTAATTGCTCCTAATGAGCCAACGCTCCCTGGTTCTGGAGCGATGCCTTGGGTACCTGAGCAGCACAGCCCACTCATTGCTTTTAAAAGGGAATAAAGTTTCCCAGCCTCCCTCCCCTTCTGGCAGCTGAACTGCTTTGGCAAGCAGGTTATTTTAAATGAGAAATTTACAATATGAAACCCGGTGTCAAAACTTTTA
This sequence comes from Oriolus oriolus, assembly GCA_013400235.1. Classification (NCBI taxonomy): domain Eukaryota; kingdom Metazoa; phylum Chordata; class Aves; order Passeriformes; family Corvidae; genus Oriolus; species Oriolus oriolus. Next base: position 654,690 of record VXBT01013715.1, on the reverse strand, counting down.
TTCCTTTTATGAAAGTAGCCTTGCCCTGGTGCTCCTTTGGAGCTATGGAAATGTAATCCCAGTCCAGTCAATTGGAGAAAGTCCTACACATGTCTGAACTCAGACTGAGTTTGTGACATATTTAATGTATTTAATTAATCTAATTCTTCCTGTTGTCTGTGGCCTCATTTCTGCTGATGGGCCTCTCACAAGGAATCCTAAAAAACAATGTCCTGTGATTACCCAGGGAATCACAGGAATTAGTACTTCCCCCATGTTTTCTTGCCAGTATGTAGCAAGTGGGATGTGGCAAGAGGAATCCAAGTTTTGGTCTTCCTGCTGTGATTGTTACCTGAAGGCTCAAATGGTGCAGTAGTTTGGGATGCAGAGCAGACGCTTGTCTGTGGATTTAAAAAGTTGTACAGATCAAAGCTGTCAAGCCATTCTCATCTCTTTAAGTTTAAAGTAGCTGCTTTGAGCTAAACCCACACTTTTCAGCATCTCCAGGCAGCCAGTTATCGAAGTTTAACCTCAAAAAAACTTAAGATGGTAAAATATCTTGGTAATTCTTTGAATTTCAATGTGCCATTTCACATTCACAAATTAGAAGCTGGATTAATCCTGGGTGGATAGTGTCTCATTTTAACTTTATACTGCAAGTTGGTTTTTTAACCATATCTAAAGAGAAATTACTTTTTTTATTTCCCCGGAGAAAAATATGCAAGGATACTCCATTTTTGTGGCCATTTTTCTGACTAAGACTCAAAAATCAAATGTAAAAATGGACATTGCTGAGGAAAAGTGGTACTTTTTTTCTATTTCAGTCACAGCTTCCACTTTTTACTTACAAAAAATCAGAGTCAGGAAAGTAAAAAGAGCAACAATATGGGCGAGTTCATGGTCAGGGCTGCTTACACGTATATCCTATACAGGTGGATTTGTCCTGAAGTGCTTTAGTTTGTTTTGCCTCCTAGACAAATAAAACAGGTAATAACAAGAAATCTCACTTAAACTGAATGAAACTAAAACCTTTTGGCTTTGCTGTCAAGCAGCCTTAATTTTTAGGCAACTGGGGAGGAGCCTTAATTGTGTGTGTTCTTAAAGATTCTTGAACAAATTGCTGAGTGTCTGGGGCTTTCGGTGTCCTGTCCCTTCAATTAAGCCCTTGGAGAATCCAGTTGCTCCTCACCTCTGGAAACCTTCCCTCTTACGTAGGTAGCTAAAAAGATGCCTGACATTAGAGACTTGCGCTCCAAAATGTTGCTGTGAATGCCTTAAAATGTCACATTAATATCAAGAACGGTTCACCCACAAACCATCTGGCTTTGCAGATCTCAAAGCGATCTTTCAATTAGTTAATTAAGCTTCCCTGTTTCCTAATAAGGCCTATTCGAAATGCTCTGAGGCTGGGGACAGCGGGGCTGTAGGTCTGCGCCGAGCAGGTACGGCAGTAGCCAAGGGTCTCCCTGGGCAGTGGGAGATCCCGGGAAGTCCTGCCTGGCCTTACCTGGATGTGCTGGCTGGGAAAATACCTGGCTTTGTCCTTATAAGGCCAAGGAACTGCTGCCGGAGCCCTGTTCCTGCCCCAGCGCTTCCCGGCCCCGCTCAGCCACAGTCCTAAAAAGGCAGTTCCTTGCTCCTGCTTCCCACAGCTGAGCTCCCCAGGGAGGACAGCTCTGCCGAGCCAGGCATTGCGCTCCCAGCGAGAGCCGTCCTTACGGACCGTGCTGCTGCTTCTCAAGGAAGAGGTTGTGTTCAGGGGCACTGCTGGGCTTCTCCTTCCTCTTGTTTAGTGACTAACGAAAATATAACAGAGAGCAGTGTCCGACGCGCCGGCGCATTTCGGGAACGGGGTAGATTCCCGTAGGATCCGCGCAGGGAAGGAGACGCACGGTGGGAAGCAGCCGGAGTCTTGAAAGCATATTAGGTTATGGTTTTATAATAGAAAGTGCTCAGCAGCAATATGAGCTCAAAGCAATCCGTGTCCTTTTTCCTCCCTCCCCTGGCTGCCAGTCCTGCTCTTTGCTTGTGCTCGCTCAGTCCTTTGTGGGGCCATGCTGGGCTCCTGGTTTCATTTGTGCTGAAAGCCAGGAAAGGGTTTGCTGCTCAGATTCACTGTGTGGCATCACAAAACATTGTACTCGTGTAACTGAGCGAGCGGTGAGTAGGAAAGAGGGGGGAAAAGTTATTAATGCCCCGTGCTCTTCCTAATGTGAAACCTTTAGGTGCTGTACTCTCTTTCTGAATAAAAACTCTTCAAATGCTGGGTGTTTTATGAGGCAGCTTTACAGGTTTAATTGAAAATTTCTGAAGGATCTGATTATTGGCTTATTTATTTCACATGCCAAGTGACAAGCTTAGTTACAGTCTGATAGATTTTTAAGGACAAGTTCTTTACTGGAGCCAGATTTTGGAAAGGCTTGAATATGCTAATTCAGAAGGGGTCTTGCACAGGATTTTTTTCTTTTATTAAATCAACAAATCATCCTACCTTAATTGGAAATAATAAAAAGGAGTGTTTTTTTAAATTTAAGACCTGTGAAATTCTGGCACTGAACAGTCACATGCTCATTTCAGAAGGGGGTTTAAAATAATTCTTTTTCAAGGGGCTGTTTGGGAAGAGTCCCTGGATAGTGCGTGCTCTGTGGAGCGTGGGAGGCGTTGGGGTGCAGCTCCAGCCTCTGAACACGTTGTACTCGGGCGCAGCAGTTTGTCTGCTCAGAGCCACATGCTTCCTTCCTTTATCAGGCTGCTCCTGGCAATCCTGCTCAACCTTTGGACTTTATGGCCTCTCTCAGGATGTAGCACTGGTTCCCTAATATCTCTTCTCTTGTCTTTTGCCAAGTTTCCAGCAGGCAATGAGGCCATGACAAGCAGGGTCACAGGTGTTGAAGGAAGTCGGCAGCACAAACAATTATTATTATAAAACTGAGTTCTGCAGTTGCAGGGATGAAATGCTGCTCTTTACAAATCTGGCATACCATCCCCATCTTTTTTTCCGAGTTTATAACATGTTTTCTAGCTCCTTTTGTACCACTGCTAGGTGTGTCCTGTGGATTTAGTAGGTGGGGTTAAGAGTACTGGTGGTATAGATTAAAAAAGAAAGGAAAAAGGAGATTGCCATATGCTCATTTAATGCACATTGTTAGCTGAGAGCTGGTCTGTGTTTCTAATGTTGTTTTTATACTGCTGGTTTCTGAAATATCTGTCATGTAAAACGTTAAAACAAGTTATTCCCATGTGTGAATGGTAGTAAAGGAAATATTTAGACAATAAGGAAGAGGGTGATTAGAGGGGATCGTTGATCGGGCAGTAAGGAAGAGGGTGATAGACACTCCGCTACCACGAGGCAGGAGGTGACACACACCTATGGAATTTGATAATTTAGGAGGCCCATTTAGAGCTGTAGTGTGTAGACACTAAACATAGCAAAGAAAAGTTTAAGAAAACCCTAGCAAAGGGATGCTCCTGCCTCTGCCAGACAAGGTAGGGGGTAGCAAGACAAGGTTGTGTTGGAATTTAGGGAATACCACTCAATAAAGTTCTTCCCCTTGGCATTTCTGGGTGGCTGTCGGTTGTGGTCCCAGCATACACCTTGTGTCATGTTTTGTGACCCAGAGCTTTGGAAGTTGTGTGTTTTTGGGAAGACAAACACATGAAATGGTAGTGGGAGTACTGCCAGAAGCACAGTATCTATTCTGAATTCAGAAAGTGCCCACATGTAGCTTTTAAAGTAAAAAACCTTGCCTGTCTTCCATACTCTGTCATTAAAGCAGAGCATCATTAGTGATGTTGGTATTTTTTACAGGCTACTTCATCTGCAATCCTTTGTCTGAATGCAGTTATAGTGAAATCAAAGTCAGTCTCCTTCCAGTATATGAACTAAGTTCAACTGTAGAATTCAGAAAACATAAACCTACCTCAAAAGATTTCACGGCTTTAACCACACTGATAAAACAGTGAAAGGTTGTGATTTGAAGGTGAAATTTAGAAAACTTGGGGCCCGTTCCACCACAGAGGTGGTCTGAAGTCCCACGGTATAATGGTAACTCTCTGTTAGCCCTATGTGCAGTCTCGGCCCTTTGTCCATTGTCTGATCATCAATCATCAGGTAATTCAGAGAGACTCGTGGTGGAAAAAGGTGACTAAAGGTATCTGAATTTGCCCTTTTGCCGTAGGAGGAATTCAGCTACTGTTCTGATAACCCAGGGTAAAGCACACTTTAGAACAAGCCAGTGCTGTTAAACCCGTGCGTAGGAGCTGTAATCTGTGTTTATAAATCGGACCATTATCGGGAAACGTCACTAGGAATCTAAGGAATCTTTAACCAATAGCTTATTGCTTCCAGGGATGGGCTCTGCAGGCAGTTTATAAAAAGCCAACATTTTACTTTTAGTGTGTTTGGCCAGGAAGCAAATACACTTTGCTGGTAAGGGTGTTTCTGTGTAAACTGTACGAACCATGTGCTCAAGGCTGGCAATGGCATTGCCTCTTGTGGAGAGCAAACTTACAGAATTTAGAGAATCATCCACTAGAGCTGAGTTTATTCATTGCTTCAGCAGAGTAGATTGGAAATCAGAACAGAGGAATTACTACTGGGGAGTCTGTTGCTGTTAATTCACTCCTGGTAGTCTGTGGATCATATGCATTGATATTTCGAAGGCTGTTACCATTTCTTTTTCACTAAGTGCAAATTCTTCTGTTTTAATGCAAAACCCAAACTCATCAATGCTTGCAACAGGCATCCTAAAGGCAAATGGACCAGTTAGAGCCCTGAGTGACCTGGTCTGACCTCCTAGCTGACTCTGTCAGGAGGTTGCACTATATGTCCTTCTGGGGTTCCTTTAAACATGAATTATCTTATGACCTGGTGATTTGTAAAAATGGCGACTCTATCTCCTAATTGTATCTCCTTTTGGGGTATCATACTTTGAACCTTTTCTGAGATGGTTGCTTTCCAGAAAAGACTTCAGCACTGAGCACTGTCACCTGCCTAACTCTAATCACACAGTCAGTCTCGCTGCAGTGAAATGCTGTGTTATCCTTTGAACATGGTTACTCAATCCCTTTGTAGAGAACACAGTGCCAGCCACAGGTCCCAGTGTGTCAAAGGAGCCAGACCATGGGTGTGTTATCCTCTTGTAAAATGGGGGCTTAATAAAACTCACAGGGCCTGGGTTTTTTTCATGAGCCCCAAGAGCAACGTATGGTGACCCTGAATGAGTTTACCAAAAGGAAGGTGGCATCTCCCAGGGCTCTCCTCACAAGTAAGTGCATCCCATCTTTAAAGGTACCAAGCAAAAACACCTTGAATTGCTGGGCTATAAACTACAGCAGCCCAGCCGCTGTTGTGCAAGCTGTGTGATGCTTGTGGTGAGGATGGGAACCTTAAAAATCGGGTAGGTAAAGAGCAGGAAATGGGAGCCATTACCTCTGTCCCAAGGGAAGTGGTTCCCCCTGTGAATCACAGCCCTGGTTTTGCTGTGCTGCGTGGGAGTGGCGTCCTGTCCCGGGCGGATATTCCCAGCTCCTGGGGCCTGCCAGGTCCAACTGCTGCAGGGGAAAGGAGCAGGAGACTCCTGGTCCCACCAGCATCACTCCTGTGCAGCCTTCCCCTGTCGTTTGGGGAGAGGGGAGGATGAGGATGTGTCAAGCCCTGTATGCTGCATGAATTGATGTGGTCCTTTGCTGTTAGGAAGGTGGCCAGAGAGGGACAAGGCCTGCAGTCCTTTACTCAAGAGTTTGGCCGTGTGCCACACAGTCCTTGGGTTATCCTGTGGAGAACAAAACCTGCTGCTGTGTGAGACAGCCCAGGTTGCCAAGTCTTGCCTTCCCCTCCCCACCATGAGTCACCTGGCTCTGGCAGAGGCTGGAGCCCGGCTCACAGTGGCACAGGAACCTCCTGCCCTGGCTCGCACTCCAGCCTATCCCGGAGGAAACCCTCCGTCGGCTCCCGCGCCCGCTCTGCCTGTGCCAAAGAGCTGCCACACCCCAGTTCTTGAGGCCTTCTTACTCATAACGGAGTCAGACACTGAAACCAAGCAGTCCCTCCGCTGCTCCCTGTGCTCTGTGGCCCCCAGAGCCTTTTCCAGTGCCCCTTCCTTTTGTTCTGTCTAGTCCAAAGCCTCTGCACAGGAGCTGTTTCCATCCATTCTTGGGAAGAGAAGGCAGAAATGAGACAGATCCTGGCCGTTGAGTGTTGGTGGTATTTATCCCACCTCAGCCCAGTAATGAGATAAATCCCCAAACCTCTGTTCATCCAAGGCTGGGTGTGTTTCCTGGAGCAGTGCAATTAATGACACAAGCCATGAGTGTGCACAGTGTGAACGGACAGAGCTGTGTCTTCCTTTTCCATATCTTTCTGCTCTTCTTCCACCTTGGATGCTGAGGTGCACAGAGCTGCCCCACAGCTCACTCATGATGAGCAGATCATTTAGAGGTTTCTATTGTTTGTAAATCATGATGGAGAGAAAGCGACCCCAAGTCTTCTGGAAACATTGTGGCTCACCAAAGATCTTTCATCTCAGCCCTCATTTCTTACTAAGAACTTACCCTCATCATAGAGCTAGAGGTGCAGCAGAGCCGATAATTTTGGGAATTTAGGTCTTTGATATAAATTTAAGTTAATTTTATGGTATTAGCAAGCTGATGCAATGGAATTTTTGTGTCATGAGATGTCTTTGCAGCAACAAAGTCTGGCATTAAATCTTAATGACAATCCATGAAAGTGCTTGCAGTTTTGGACAAAAGGTGGCACTTATCTAGTAAAATTAACAGGGGAGTGAAAGCCTCTAGGCCTGATAAGAGTGACCCAGGGCAGGTCTGTTGGTCGTTTGTGGATGGACTTCAGCTTTATCTGCTCATGTGCCAAGATAGCCAGGTGTAAACTATTTATATTAGAGAAGTAAGTGTTTGTGGTAAAGTAGCTTGTGGCCTGAAACAAGAACCCTTGCTAAGGGCCTGAATTTATTAAGTCAATAATTAGCTTATTAGGCATATAGCTGTGCCTGTGTAGGTGTCTGAAGTTTATGTTCCATCTGGCTTACATCCAGTGAGTTCAGGTGATTTGGAAAAGACAGTCCATGTGTACAGTGAAGAGCTGTAAAAAAGATTTGTTGGAGAAACAAAGTGGGAAACCACACACAGCAAGTCTCAGGCTATGTGGGAGGGGAGAAGAACTGAATGTATCTTTTCCACAGAAGTCAGCTTTAGCCAAAGGGCCAGTCATGAGGGTCAACAAAAGGCCCCTGGATGAAACAATTTCACTCTTATTCTCATGAAGGAGCACTGGAAAGAGGATCCACATGAGTGCTGAGAAAAGCCAAATGAGGTTATGCTTGGATTCACACACTGTAACATGTGGGTTCAGAAGTCGATGACATGTTCAGCCAGGGAAGGATGGTTGGATCTGTTGTCAGAGCCAGTGAACATCTCTGGTTTCACTGGCACCTCAAGAAAGGTGCTGGCAGGTGAATTGCCCTCCTGCCTGTAAGCTTAGGTAAGAAAAAACAAGCACATAACGAGGTCTTAATGATAGAAAGGTTCTTACAGGGAACTGGAAAGCATGGAAGGGATTGCAGGGGTGGGAGTGCAATACTTTCTGAAAGGCAGAAAAATACTTGGAAATATTGTATCTGTTCAGATGGAAACAAGTTCTTTTAGGAACATCTGATAATAATTTTTACAGTCAAATATAATTTTTACTTTAAAAGTGTGAAGTGATACTTCTGCTTTAGATAGACTGAAAACAGCCTGAATTCAACCCCCTGATAGCCCTCAGAAAATGCCATTTCCTTAGGTAACTGTAGCATCTTGGAAGTTTGTTCTTCATGATAAAAGGGGGACACCTTTTATTTCTGTATAATAAAAATCTCCCAAAATTGTGGTAAGGTTGTACAGTAAGTTGAAATAAACTGTGTACTGAACACAAACCCCACCAGTCTTACAAGATATTTTGTATTTGTTATTTTATGGTCTTGATAGACAAAACAGTCAGTAAAGTCAGGAGGGGAAGTGAAATTGCTGGCCACCAAGTTTTAGTTGTTATTTTTAATGTAACAGTACCCCATTCCTGGATAGGGAATAGGCATGAGGTGACAGGTGGATGCAGATGGAACATCAGGAAACTGGGAGGTCAGGTCAGGCCACTGACACCAGGAATTGAACAAGAGTTGGGTTGAGATTCCCAGTAAACCTACAATTAGATATTCAAGTTAATGAAGGAGAGGCTTAGCCTTAAGGACATCCTCTTCCTGGTGGTTTCTTGTACTCCTGGGTGCCAAGGCTTGTGGTGGTGTGAGCACAGATCTGCAACAGTGACCTTAATGAAAGTACAGCTCTATCCATCCGGTATCACTGCAGCTTTAGAGGCTGAATTAGCAATTCTGATCAGCCTCTGCTTTTTGTGCAAATGTTCCCAGGTGTTAATCCCTGTCTTAGTGTAATGAGGTGGAAAAGCTTTCGGTTGAAATCCAAGCAGCATCTTAAAAAACAACTCATGTTTTTGTCATTGTTTTGACCGTACGCTGAGCCTGGCCTAGTCTGATTATTTTTCAGGTAAGGAATATGCTCAGACTGACAGCTTGTACCTTGTGTTTTATCTTCCAGAAGAATTTTTACAGTCTCTAGTTATCAGCTTTAAAACCAGTATAGGTTTATAGCTGAAAGACTGGCAGATGTTTAGCTGTTGTGGGGAAGTTTAAATACAGCTGTTAATTTTACATGCTGGTATCATGTGAAGCAGAACTATAACAAGACTGCTGTGTTATAGTTGGTTTTTAAGGATCCTGGTACCCTAAGAAATGATTTCTGTCTCTTTTGCCTGTTCTTTGTACCTCTTTGTAATGCTTCCAGTGACTACAATCCTATACTTAGATAGAAGCGCTGATCTACTGGAGCCTTACCCTGGGAATGAACTCCACTAATCAACTGCTCATGACTCCAACAGATGTTTCTGCTTATCAGACAATTGGAACCTCATGTTCTACTGTATTTTTAAATTTTTTTTCCCTTCTTTTGATACTGGCAGCAAATGCCCCATTACACATGTGAGCTTCAAAAACTTGTCACATGATAGCAGGAACAAATTGCTAAGCCAGTCAGCAAAGTTCAGGTTTGAAGTGGTGGTCCACTGAAGGCAACTGGGTCTTAGAAGCCAAAGGAATCATTTATGGAATTACCATGCTGTGGTTTTGTTGTAAATGCCAATATTTTATTTCAGCCTCTTGTATGAAATTTGGAAATGTAACAAGAACTCGGATCACAGCTCTTTTTCTCAAAGACTGAATCACTTTAGGATGTGGAGATAAAGTTAAGTGATTCTTTTGAGGATATGAGTATTATCTCTTGAAACCACAGAAAGAGGATGTGAATGGTTTATATGATTTTGTTATATACAGACTTATCTCCCATGGCAGGTCAAAATCTGTGAATTTTCAGACATGGTGGAAATACAGACGTGATGAATTTACTTTTTGCTTCAGTTTGTTTAGTCTATTGCATTTAACTTTCCTTTTCTAATTGATAAGTGACTGATGGATTCTTGATCAGTCAATATCTTTGTATGATTTGGGCAAAAGGGAAAATAATGTGTGTAGAAAGGATGATAGACTGTCACTCCACAAAGATGCAGCTTATTCCACTGCCAACAAACCTAGAACGGCTCCGTGGAAGTGAAACACCTGTTACAAGAGTACAATGGGACCATACAATTGTAGGCACTGGAGACACTTCTTGGGGATTAAAGCAACTCATTTGCAAACCATTTTTCTGTTAGCAGTGAGCAGTTAATCATGAACCTTCCCCTACCCACAGCTCACCCACACTGCGCTGATTCAGGAGCCGTGGCAGGGCATGGCTAAAAGGCACAGCCAGGAGGTTTATCAGTATTCACACTTTGTTAGCCAAGCAGGAGCCTCACCACATGTGGGATGCCATAACCAGAACTTGTTCCTTTCACCCTTTCCCATAGTAAATATCTTAACTTGCTGCTGTTGCTGGGCTGGTGAGGTGATAAACACAAGTACAAAGAGCAGTGGGGTTTGGAAGCCCTTCTATGAATGGGAAGGGTGAGAGTGAGGGTAGAGAGGGTCAGTGGCTGCCTCTGCAGCCCCTCTCAGGATATTCAGTATCTCTGAAAATTTCTCAGCTGATAAATACTTAATCAGTTAAGAACATGGCCAGTAATACCCACTGGGCATGTTGGCAGTTGTTTTCAAGCTGGTGACACACTCTTCTTTAAACATCACATTTCTTCCTGTTGTTTTACAGCCAAGCTCCGACCGTTGCCGTTTGCATGTATTTGGTGGAACCTGAACTTGGTTGAAGGTCTGAAGGACTTGTGTCTGCATAGAGACAATGTAGTTTTTTCATGACTGTGGACAAGATTTCCTCTTTGCTTCTTGTGCTTTTTGTGTAGGGTAGGAAGCTGAGGAGCCCACAAAATATGGGGAACAGAAAACTGGTGGATGATCCTCATTAGAGCATGTGCATGTGTGGTAGGAGTGGGAGAACAGGAATCATTAGGGGAAAGAATCATCTAAGCCAAGGGATGACAGGACTTCCAGAAGAGTTTAATTAGAAGTGCTAAAGTTGGCTGACAAGCCATGGAGAGAAAAAACTGGGTATTGATTTGAAACTTTGCTAAGTGCCATTGGAAACTGAGAGAAGAATGATATTGATGGAATGACCTTTAAAAGGATCCAGAGAAGACATCTTGATTCCATGTAACCTTAACTTTAAGAACAGACCTGGGATGTGAAGAGAGATCAGAAATGTGATGGCCAGTGAGAGTAATTTCAAGTGGTCCATCAGACTCAGGAGAGCTTGGTTCAAATAGTTCCCAGGCACACAGAGATGAGAGTGAAGATACCTGGTCGGCCCAGCAGAAGCATTTCCCCTTCCCATTCTGGGGCAAGAGGAGTCAGTAAACCAAAGCCAGCTTTGCCTGTAACCCTAAGGAACTCCTGTAGATTTTTGGAGGGGTGTAAGAAAGCTTTGTTCAGTCCAGGGAGATGGAGACATTCCTCCTTCCGGGAAGGATTTCCAACGGTCTGAAATCTGTTGTAGGGCTGACTCTGCATCCCGTGCGTGTGTCCAAAGCACATGACCGGGATGAACGGGAGCCCTGGGAGGACGATGATGGGAGATGTGCTCTGGGCAGAGCGGGGCTTCCGTGGCTTAACGGGGAGAGTTCAGTCCCGAGGGGTCCGGGCTGGCTCCTGTCCCTGCGGTTCATGTGCTCGCTCACACACACGGATCCATCGATGAGCTGTCATGTGCCGGCTGCACGCCCACAGCAGGAAGGAAACGGCTGGTCCCTCCAAGTCAGGAGTAGTAGGAAAAAAAAAAAAAGAGGAGGGGAAAAAAAAAAAGGCAGCAAACAGCAGGCAGGCTGTGTATTGTCCCGATTCCTCCCGGACTGAAGGAATCCTTTGCCCCATGATTCATGCTGAGCTGTCTGCTCCATCCGGCAGGCACGGAGCATCCGGCAGCCGTGTCAGGCAGCCTCCCACTGGAACTGGGTGCTGCTGGCACCGCAGCCTGCAGCGTTTCAGGATTCTTTTGTTAGTCAGGGCACTGGCACTTCCTTTGGCATTTGGCTTCAGGAAGGCTTGTGTGTGAGGAGGGGCGCTTTGTTTTTCTTTCTTTTTTTTTTTTGGTTCCTTTTTTATTCTATTTATTTAATATTTCTGTTGGTATTTTGTTCAGTTTCACATTTGGAGTGTGAAGTTTTGGTCCAGACGTCTCCCTTGCTCCCGGCTCTCTGTAGGTCGAAGTCTCTGTTTTCTGATGATTAGCCAATACCAGCTGTTCTGGCAATGAAGATGTCTCAAATCAATCCTATCCTGTCTGGCTTTCCAGGAAGAGCCAGCCCTCCCCTCGCTCTCCACAGCCCATCATCCAGGACTGAAATTTATCAGAGCTGCTTTGAGCAGGAAATTAGCTCCTTTACAACTTGTTCTCCACTGCTTCTTATTCATTTTATTGTTTTAACATTTTCCAGAAAATAAGGCAGAAAACAAACCTGCTTCCTCTTTAGAAGAGTTGTGCTGTTAACCTGTGAAATGCTTATTTCCTTGGCAGGCTACAGCTTATCTTTATAGCAGAACCACAAGATTAAAATCAGTTAAAGTTGAACTCAGATAATGAATAAAACACTGGAAAACATTTAGTCATCCTTTGGGATCCTGAAGATAAGGATTTCTACATATAGGCATAAAAGCTGTGATGCACACTGAGGGAGGGATGGGCTCAGGAAAAATGGAGTGAAGGGTGCTGCCCACAGACTCAGGAATGTGCCTGTGAGGAACTTATTTGGGGGCCTGGGTCTTCAGCACCTATATTAAATTGACTTGACTTTCCTAAAGAGCTGAGCACCTGCCACTTCCATGTATGCAAAACTCATTTAAAATTGCATTCAGGAAAAGTGTTTTTCACTTACTTTATATCTGACTTCAGATGCAGATACGTTAATATTTTAATGTTTTCTGTGTGTCTTTCCAACAGCCACATTGGAAGATGATTTTTCTGTGAGATTTTCAGAAGGAAGACACTCTCTTAATTAGTATCAGATGGTTTTGGTGTCGTTCAGCATTAAAAATAAATCTCTGCCTTTGCCAGAAGTAAATTTGTCAATTGTGTGTTCCCTGCTGCAGGAAAACAATGTCTCTCTTTAGAGCTCCGAACCAAGCTTTGGCAATGAAATGGGGCCCAATGTCCATTGATCTCAATGGAAAACCTATTATTAGAAAGATCACTGTGACCACATCCTGCCATCATTTTGTACCCAGAACCACCACTGAGGTCAGCAGGATTTTTGTGCAAATATTTATGGCAGGATACGGCCCACTTCAGGGCATTCTGAGGGCTGACAAGCCCTCAGCTGAATTGTCCCTTCTTCCAGTGTTGATCCTATCAGGCTGCTAAAATCTGAGCCGTGGACAAGTTGAAAACCCCACCATCCAAGGTGGTGTTGACTGAAACCCAGTAATGCAGTTTGGGCAATTTGAACTCAGACATGAGGCAAGACTCTGGCATTGCACAATGTCCTGGTGGATTATGCCATGCCTTGGACATGGATGGGTTGTGTCCTTCTAATTCCTCAAGAAAGCAGCAAGGAACAACTTTGATAGGTCTGTGGCTTGGGCAAGTGAAAACTGCTGATAATTGAGTAATTTAACATTTTCGTTTTCAGCAAATGCTTTGCATGTGTGACTAGTGCAGCAAATTTCCTGCTTGCCAAATTCAGTTCTATCAACACTTATTAGAACCACGAGCTGGGCTAGATGGAATGCTCTCTCCTTTATCCTTTTGATATGGGGAATAAATGAATTCTTTTCAGCTTACTGTACATCTGTGTTTTCACTGGACAGCAGAAAACTGTGTCACTGACTCACTGCTAGATCTTGGGTAAATCATCTAATCCTGTCTATCCCAGTACCCTCATGTGCATAAACAATGTAATGACTCTCATCTGTCTTTACAAGCTGTAAGAATAACTTGGTTTATGGAGTTTTAGCTTTACTTTAGTCTTTTCCACAATGTTTTATTGGTGAAAGAAGGAGGCTGTCTTACCCAAGTCAAAGTCTGCTGGGTGCTGAAATATTCACTATTCACAGGTTTAGAGAATTTGCATAAATGACAGCATTTTAGCTGAAGTGTTTTTCATACCTGTAGGGCCAGAGTTGAACTTGATACGGATTTGACACCGCAGAAACTTCTCTGCTAAAATGACAAGCTGGCATTTTCAGCGATAGCTGCTGCAGCCCAGCTGAGGGGCTGGAAGTTGGGAACATCCTTCCAAACTCTGTACATGGATTCCCTGTAAAAGGTAAAAGAGGCACAACAATGAGTTGATGCTCACCTGAAAGTGGAGTCCCGCCTTGGTTCATATGAAGAGCGTAGTTTAGGTTGAAGCCTAAAAACTTAGGAAACAAATTCAAAGCTTAATCATTTCCCTGTGTATCAACATCTATAAAGAGAATCAAAAAACCAAACCAAACCCAATGAAAACCCAAACCCAAAATGTGGCTTGAAAACATAAATGGGCTATTCCACAATACCAAGCCTGCAGGGCATTTTCAACTCTAGCTGCACAAAATGATTCTGTGCATTTTAATCTGCATTTTGAGACCCAGGACTAACATAGTCTATGGCCTCTTCCCCCTGCATTTTATGCCTAAAGAAAATGTTACTCTCTGGGAAAGAATGACTTGCTAGTAACAGAACTTTAGGTAGAAATGTAATAGTTTCAAAGGAACTGGTCTGTTGGAAACCTTCTTCAATCAGAGGTAAAACTTGTGGAGGGAAGAGACTGCAGGATATGAAGATCTGAGAATACAGGGGATGGGTGATATTCTCACTAAGAGCACTTCTAAGGTACAGGAGGAAAAAAGGTTTGTGTCTCTGCTTTGATGAAAAAATAGGTCTACTTTTCTATTAGCCCAGTGCAAGAATAAAACTGAATGCAAAACCTCAAAAACGGTTGCAAAACACAATTCTTGTTTCCCAGCCAGTTCTGGGCCAGAACCATTCTGGAGGGAGAAGTTTCCTCTGAAACAGGAAAGGTGTGATCCTGCTCCTGCCCCTTGGTCAGAGGTGTGCGGCTCCCCAGTGGAGCTCCAGTGGAGCAGTTTCCATCTGATCCCACACGACATCCCCAGCACAGGCAGTCAGTGCCGCATGGACACAGCTGTGCTTAAAGTGCTGAATCAGGACTCAGACTGGCCTCAGTTCTGGCTTGCCCTGAGATTTCTTACTTAATCTTGAGCAATGCACTTAAAGTCTGTGCTTCAGTTTCCTATCCATGAGGGTTTGCCTGCATGAGGCATCAGGGACCTGCTTTAAGTACGGATATTTTCATTCAGTACAACCTGTGACCATTTTAAGGTTAGTTTAAGCTTTTTTGGATACATTTGAGCTAAATGGAAGTAGTAAATTTTCAGCTCGGGGTACATGTTTTGCAGAGGTGCATCTAAAAATCTGATTTAATCAAGGTAGTGAAACTTAAAGGTCCATTAAAATTTTTTTAGGAAATCCTGGAGGTGTGAGTCTACCAATACATGTATTAGTTGGGGTCCCATGGGCTTTCCCACCTGCAATGGCCCTATATTCATACAAGTTTTGGAGGGAAAATGGGATACTCAGACTTCAGGAAGGGCTCAAAACCTTGAGACTGAGGTTTCCTACAGGGGTCTAATAAAAAATTAAATCTTTGCATTGTTCACCACCACTGAAGAGGCTAAAACAGTGGGAAACTCCAAAGTCAGTTATTTTATGGCTGCAATTTGAATTAAAATGTGCAGGTTTAGGCTACATGGAGAAGTTGCATCACTGAAACAAAAGAGAATCTTTTAACTGCTTCCTTCTATTGTCTTCTCTTACTATCTTCTTTGCCACCCATGTTCTTTTTCTCTTGGAATGAACGCCATGGCTTTTCTGTTTCCCAGGAATAATAATAGCAATAATAGAAAATTACTGCTTTGCAAATAACTGTGGAAAGTACACACGGAAATCTTTAGGAGTGAAAATAGCTGCAATGAATGACAGTTGCTACTAGCAATGGAAATGTTTGGCTTAAGATATAAAATAAAAAGGCATGAAAAAGCATGTCAGAGCTGCTGAAATCTCACGTGGAGGACTAAGTGCATGATCTTCTCAGGCACAGGAAGAATAGAGGGGAGATTGTGAATACCCCAAAGTCCTGACCCGCCTTTGTAAAGCTCTCCTTACCACAGGCACTAAGTGTTCTTTAATGCAAGTCAAGCACTGCAAATGAGGAAAGAGAGAGAAATTAGTCTGAACAGGAAGCTTCAAATATTCTAAGACTAATTGAGTTTAGATAATTAAGGGGTTTTAGAGCAGTAATTCAGAGGAGAATGGGAGGGGAGGACAGTTTAATTGAGATTGCCTGTCCATCTGTGAATTCTCCATGCATCCTTCTGTGGCACGTCCCTCTTGTCATTCCTTCTGACCTAGAGGGGCTGATGTCGTTTGTATTGACCTTATTAGCTGGCAGCACTGCAGGCTTGCCCTTGCATTGCAGAGCTGTTTGTGCCCTGCCTCTGGTGCAGGGCACGTGTGACAGCTGCCTGCACTTGGAAATACTCTGCCCTGGCGCCTTTTGGGTGTTCCTGGGGTCACACTGGGAGCTGGGGGATGAGGAGCAGGGTTTGAAAGCTGCTTTGTACTTCAGTAGAGGCCGTTCCTTGTGTTTTGGAGCTAAGTCTTCATGTCTGCTGCAGCAAGGCAGCCAAAATTGGAGCTAAGACCCAAACCTTTGCTGCTAGGAGTGGGTTGACGGTGGTGATGAGCCTGGCTGGTTCAGGGAGAAGGTTCCCGACAGCTTTGCACTGACTACTACTAAGAAAGCAGCTTTTTTTATGGATGTTATCGTGTGTTCTGCACCTCGGGAGTGCCTGTGCTGTGCCAGCTGCATATGCACCATGGATCCCTCCTGCTCTGCAACTCCCTGTGTGGATGTCTCACAGATCCACTGCCTTTAAAAGCAGAGAGTGTGACAGAGACAGATCCATGAGGCACTGTGGACCCAAGGGATTTGGACACAGCGAGCAGGAAACAAGTGAGTGAGACCCACCTGTGGTGCAGGAGATTCCCTGGTTGTTTAGGGTGATGCCAAGGACTCCCAGCCATTGACTCAACCCCTCTCTGACAGCGTGGGCAAACCTGGAGAGCTGCAAGCGTGGTGGTGACATCTCAGTTTTGATTTAGTGTTGAATAAATGAGAAACATGATGCTAGAGCTGTGCCCTGCTCCACCATCCCTCTCTGAGGCCGTGTCCACCCCGCAGGCGAGTGGCGTGAATTCCAATTTTACACCAACTGGTGCCCATAGAAACTCCAGTGATTTAAAGAAGGCTGGCCCAGCACCATGCCAAATGTAATCGAGATCAAAATGCTGTTAAAGCTGCAGCAGGACATGTTTCTTAATTTAGAAGGCTGCTAGCAGATAGTGAGAGGAAAGGCCTTGGAGCCTCTGTGAGCCCTGACAAATTGTAAGGCACTTCTTGGGCTGTGATTGTTACAAGCAACTCGATTCAGTGCTACAAGAACCTCTAAGAAAATGATAAAGGCACCTGGAAGTGGATTGTCTGTGGTTTTCTTCTTGTTTCCTGCTGTGTTACAAGTGTTGCAATGGAGGAGTTGCAGCAAAGCATGAGGGGCCCTTTCCTGACAGACCATCCCACTTGCACCAGGAATCTGCTCGTCAAAATTGAGGAAACAAACTTCAGGATGTTTTCATGGGGAGAGCCAGGCAAATGCTCTGTACTAACCTGCCATCAGCAGGTGTTTTCCTAGTGATTGTCACTGTTACTGCCCCTCTGGGGCCATTCGGATATGGAAAGTGGAATAAATAATCAAAGAGGATGTTCCTAGCTGCTAATTTTCAGTCAGATTTGATACTGGTCCAAGATTTAACACTTCCTGTCTCTGCCAGCCACATACTAAAAATAACATATTTTCAGGATATTGGAGACCACTGGAAACCTGTACTATTTGGCACTTGAATGTTGCCTTTCCTTTAGAGATCTCGAAGCAAGAAGTTGGAGCCTCATTGTGTCTCCTTGGAACTGGGAGAATTTGAGACATTTTTGGAGCTGCTTGAGATGTAGGTGAACAGGAGACAAGTCTGAGAATGGCTCAAAAGGTCTGAATTTCCTTTTTGAGTGACATCTATTTAAAAAACAAAAAAGCACTTTTACTTTGGCTTGTCTCACGGACCTTCTGGCTGTGCCCCAGAGCAGGGCTGGCCCTTGCTGGGGCGAGGGGGGATTCCCTTGGTGGATGAAATGGGGAGACACTAACTGGGAGGATGGTTCCCTCTGCGCAGATTACTGCCCTCAATGAAGTATGGAGAGTAGTTAATTAATATATTCTTATTAAGGGTTTTTGTTTTCTTTTTGTGTTTTTTTTTTCCCTCGTTAATCAGGGCTTTAGACTGCCTTCCAGTAATCAGACTCATTAACTAATACTTTTGGCATAGGGAATGTTTTTTTGACAGAGGGCTTTTTGGTTTTTTGCTTTCTTTATCTGTACTTTATTTTTCTCTTTGGTCTTAGTCATTGGTTAACGTAGAGATGGTGGAAGCAACTAAAAAAATAAAAGCTCTGGCTGGCTGGCAGGGGTGCAGCAGATTGGCTCTGTTTGTGTGGATGGGTTGCAATGTCCCAGGGTCAGGAGGGTTCCCTGCCTGCTCTGCCCTGAGCATGACGTGTCAGACGGGTCTTCCAAGGCCTTGGGAAAGCAGCTGCTTTTGCACTGTTGGGAAAACAACACATAGGTGGGCTTCAGCCAAAAGTCCAGTGAAAGAGCTGAAATAGAGATTGAGCTGACAGGCAGGCCAAGAGCAAGGCAGGAGCTCCCCAAGGAAACAGGATTTATTTGGATTCTCTCCTCAAGTAATTGAGCACTTTCCTCCCGAGACTCAAAGTAGCTGCACAGCCTCTTCCCTCTGAAGGACAACGAATGGTTTCTTGTGTGTGATAGTTTTGGTTGCTCTGCTCATTTTGATAATTCACTTAAGTCTCTCAAAGTAGCTGTAATTGAATCAAACTGCCTGGAAAACAGCAGGACTGTTCATCCCAAGGCGGGGTGTGCACAGCTGCCCATGGAGGCCCCGTGAAGCCACGTGATTTTCATCTTGTGGCGATTTTCATCTTGTGCCACCTCTCACAAAAGAGAGGTGGGTCAGGCCTTGAATTCCTACAGGTACTGGGCTGTTTTCCTTACTGGAAAGGGGCTGTTCTTACTCTTTGATGTTGGTGATGTGATGACTTGGAGATAGAAGAGTCTCCGTATGGTGAGCAAGCGCTTGGATTGTTTATTTGGCAGGGAGAATGAAGTCACCTGCCTGATGAGAGATCTAAATGTTAGTGAAATGTCAAAACTGCCCACATCTGTTTGATCTGCCAAATCTCAGGGAAGTTATCATTTCCACCCTGCTTGGGGAAGCTGTTTTTGTTATGTTAAGCAGGGTGGCTGTGCTGCACTGTCTGCCTGCCTGCGCCGAACCAATCTGTTGTTTTCTCCTTGCCTTTTCTCACCCCATCCTGACAGATGTGAAGGAGTACAGGTGCATCATAGATTTTTTTCTTTTTTTCCCCAGTGTTGATGATAAAGTACCAGGTCTGGTGAGAGATATTTCATGCCTGACTGTTGCCTCATGCTTAGTGACCTTCAGACTCTTGCTTGTGTGGAGACTGTGGGGACCTTTTGATTTACAGCACTACTGAAGCGGCTGCACACCTTGGCAAGGGCCAAATGACTACTTCAGTTCAAGTCTGTGAGTGACGAGTGAAGAGACACATTTTGCACTCCTCTCACACTGCTGAGAGGTTTATTTATTTTCGAATGTTACAGATTTCAATTGAAGTAAAAAAAAAAAAAAAATACTTTTTTTTAACCTAAAGAAGAAAACACCTTAATGAAACCTTTCTGTGTCTCTTTACTTCTCACTACTCAGTGGTTGCTTCCTCAAGGAATCTCTGTCCCAGCTTTTCCTCGAAGTCCTGATTGTTCTGGGCTTTTCCTTCCATGTTAGTAATTTCTGGCTCCTGCTTGGGTTTATTCCAGTACCCTTTGCTTCATCTCCACTTGAAAAAAAAAATCTTTCCTTTGCATCTTGCCTCTCTTTTCCCTTGGCAGGAGACAAAAGGGAGGCACTGCTTGTGCAAAAGTAACCCCTTTTAGACCTGTGAACACAAAGTGAGGCTGAGAGAATCCATTGCTCTGCAGACCTAGAGATGCTGTGCCTGATGCAGAGATGAAGAGATGGTGGATGTTTGGGGGATTCCTGGGCTGGGGCTGGAGAAGCAGAAGTGAAAGACAAGACAGCTGTGGCGGGAGCAGGATTCATTCCCCGGCTCCCTGTCTGCACTCCGTGGCCTTCTTGGGCGCCGCCAAGCAGGTGCCTGTGGGCTGAATTGCAGTGGGTATTGCTCAAGGAGCTGCAGGCTGGTGGAAAGGCTCCAGGGAGCCAGCTCCAGCCTACGGACTGGAGGTTTGACTCCCTTAGTCTAGACACTCTCACGGGGATTACGTCAGCAATAATTTGTCAGTCGCTATTTATTTTCCAGTGGCATGGTTAGTATTTACTGGTGCTGAGATTCTCCTCACACTCTTCCATAGTTTATCATACAAGAGGCACTTTGGGCACAGCAGCTTCCCAGGCCACCATTTCCATGGGTTTTTGAATAATAGTAGTGATACTTGTGCTTAGGAGAAGGAAATGTACCTAAACATCCACATCCCATTGAGGGACAAGAACATTTCGTGTATATTTTGATGCAGCTGGTTCCCCAAAAGCGTAGATATTAGATACGAGATATTAGTTATTTTATTAATTAGATATTAGATATTTTAGTCAGAATTGTACATATTCAAATATGTTCATCAAGTTTGAGAATGAGGTCTGAGCACACATTGCTGTCACTTTAGGAAAAAATTCCTTCCGTCTCAAAACCACTTATTTGTCACAATTCCAGTTTTCTACAGGACAAACCTACCACTCTCAGGTACTGTAAATTTACACATGATCCATGGGGAATGTATCCATAGCCCAGCTTTAAACATGGATGTTGGTGCCTAGCATGAGAAGCCACTGTCTCAGGTTCTCTGGGTAGTTAATGAACAGATGCCTCTGAGCTGCCTTTTGCAGAAACTTTTCAAGTAAACTGCTGCTCTGACACACCCTCTGAAAGAGTTTTCATCTTCCTATGACTGGAGAGAAGGACTATTTTAAAATACAATTTTAAAATAAAGCTGTTTGAATGGCCACCTTTGAACCTCCTCCCTTCTTTTCACAACTGGGATAAAAGTTCAAGTGCTGACAACATTTTATGCCCCAGCTTCTGGACTCTGCTCCTTCCATGACGTTTTGTCAAGATTCCACAATTCAGAGAGGGTAATTGAAGATTGTGAACGTTAAAGATCTGATATGAAATATTCCAAGTCTACAAAATGTGAACTTCCGTGAATGTGTTTAGTGGAGAGCTTGGCTTATGCAGCAGGACAATACAAATTTTGCAAGACGTGTCTTTCATGTTTTGGATTTCCCCCCAAAGTACTGAAAGGGCATTAAACCACAGTTTAATAAATAAAAAATAAAACAGTTTCACTCGTTGGTTTTTGTGGAAAAGGGGAAACCCATAGAAAAGTAAATCTTTAACTCAAAACAAAAATCAAGGAACTTTCTCAAACTCCGAGGATCGATGTTGTTTTATTATTAAACCACCGTGCTGTTGTTCCCATGGAAACAAAGAAACAAATATTTGAAGCTGTGTCACACCTTCCACCAAAACTCCAGTTAAGAATGTTTTGGAAAGTGTTTGTGTCAATGACAGCGCTCCTGTGCTCTGAATGACGGCTTTGTGCAGCCTCCCGGGCTCCCGCGCGGGTGACAAGGTGAACTCCCCGCTCGGCCTCCTCAGCATTCCTCGTCTTTACAACTCTCTACAAGGAATTAATTGCACCAGGAGCTCTGTGCCCGCTACAAACCATAAGTTTAAGGCTGCAGCAATGACCCAGATGAAATGTGTGACAACGGCGGCATTCGGTCGTTCGCTGTTGGTTCGGGTGGGGTTTTTTTAGTCCATAATTTTCTACAGATCAATCCTATTAACAGGCCAGATGATTTCACCTTGAAGCCAGCGGGATCTGTTCAGAAATGGAAGGAAAAAAACCCCATGAAATATAACTGAGATTTTGGCTTAAAATAATATTTACTTTAGTGAGATAATATGATCCATCTCCTCATTACCAGTGGGAAGAGATCTTTCCATGCTGCCAGATATCTTTTACCTGAGGCACCCCATCTGTTTATATTTGCAGGCTGGAGGGAGTGGAGGAAATCTGATCAAAGTTAGCAGGTGCTCCTTTTTTTAAACTTTTTTTAAAATTAAAATGCTGCTCTTGTCTTCTCTTTACCCATTTCTTTCACCTCCAGATCAACCATCACATTATAACTATTTTAACCAGAAAATTCTCTTGTTACCCTGTTTTCCAAACAAGGAGTTTAATCCAAAGAAAGAGAAGTAAAATACATTGACTCTGGTATTCTGTGCTGGTTTTTTTAAGTGAATATAAGGTCAAAACTGTAATTAAATATCTCACCACTGGGAAAAGCATCATATTTCTCATTTCCAGCATGGAAAGTAGCCGATGATTGCTCATTAAAGACAAGCCCATTTTGCAACCTTTCCCTTGCTGGAAGCACTAATAACCTTTTTCTTGCCTACCCACGTACCTATTTTCACACAGTTCATAGAAGTTTCATATCTTACAAATCTCTTCTGCGCTGTTAAATGTCTTTGAAATCTTCTTGTTGGTTCAAAAGTTATTAAGGCTGGAAGGGGGGAAGGACATTTGCATTATGTTTTTGCACATTAGGCTGAAATGTTCTTTTCTGATGTGTGATGAGACATCACAATGAATTTAACTCTATAAAACTGAGCTCCCCTTCTGAACCAGAAGGCCAGGTTGGATGGAGCTCTGAGCAACTTGGTCCAGTGGAAAGTGTCTCTGCACAGGGCAGGGGATGGAATGAGATGAGCTTTAAGGTCCCTTCCAACCCAAACCATTCTGTGATTCTGTGAACTAGAGTTCCTTATGCTGCATTTGCTTTGTGCAGTACCGTGTGTACAAGGATGCTGGAGCACTCTGAATGTGAAATAAAACAAGTAGTTGTCTAAAATTTCCTAAATTTCAACGGATTTTTTCTCATATTTCCCTCCCTAATGAATGTTGACATTATAGTCCAAAACCTGCTCAGTGTTAGAAGGTTTAAATTGTAACCAGCTCTAAAAATCATCCTTTTCAAATTACAGGCCAGCTAAAAGATACCAGCATGGGAAACCTTCCTTTGCTGTGGGGTGAGCGAGCAGCTCAGATGCCTTTGATGGACCACACACTGGCATACCTTCCAGTATTATCAAATAATAACTTGGAAACCCTGGGCCATGTGTTGTTTGAACTGAAGTCAGAGGCCATGTTTGGTTTGTGGTCCCTGGGATGTGTCGTGACAGGTGGAATATACTGAATTGAGAGGCTGGGGAGTAGTGCTTTTATTTGTAAACCCTGCTTAAGATAATTACAGTGGTGTAGAGCAGAAGGAAGCCTTGTGCCTGAGCTAGTGGTTGTGTGTGTATCGTGGCCCAGCACGTCTCCTGTGTAAAGGAATATGTAATTCAAGAAGTGTCCCCAGGAAAGGGAGAAGCAGCTTTTGTTCTCAAACCCAGCGTTGTCATGATTGAGGCCACATGTTCCCTTACAGCCCCTAATCAGTGTGGGCCTGATTCCTATTTAGTTCCTTTCAAGCACTGTTATTCAAGCTTTATGCTGTTGGAAATCTGCTCATTCTCATCAACTTGTACTGCAGGGATTCTCTGTGCCAGGTCTGGAGATCCTGATATTCTTTCTAATGCTCTTTCACTGCCTTTTTCAGGGGGGTATTTTTCTACATAATGATTCACAGTAGCTGTGCCTCAGGCAGTGGCTTGAGGTAGGAGGTTATGCAGCAAAACTACTTTAAAACACTAATTTTGGTTTTTAAAAGATGCGTGAAAAGGGAGGAGGTCTTGGGCTGAGGATGGATGACAGAATTTGAGGATGTTGGAATACAGTGGAAGATAATCCATCACCTTGGAGAGAGATATTGTGAAAACTCATATAACTCTATACACATTATGAATGTCATCAACTCAAAAGTATTTGGCTAATTTTGACACTTTTTTTTTTTGCTCCGCAGGCTTTCACCATTTCTTACAGCCCAAACCATATATTCTATACACTCAATGAATCAAGGTGGCTGTGCATTTACATTTTATGATGATAGCTTATTTTTGTAATTTTGCTAGAAAATGCAGTTCTCACCATTCCCAGTTAGTTTTATCTTTAGTTTATCTTTAGATATCTATCTGATATCCATAATATTTTCTTTGTTGTTGATGCATTGCTGTTTTATCAAATACTCATCAATAAATTTAGAATAAATAGAATTTTAAAACTCAAGTCTAATGAAGGGAATTCTTACCCAGGCTGTAGGAAAGCTGAATTTTAGTCCCTTTTCTCCAGAGGGCCTTGAACCTCTATCTCGAGCTTTCAGGAATGGTCTTAACTACAATAACACACTGCACAACAGCTGCTCTTGAACCCGGCGCGACCGTGTTTCAGCCAACGCAGTTGTGTTTGAACCGGTCAACTAATGACCAAATTCACAGCTTCTAATTGCAGCCAGGACATGGTGTAAACACCATGCAGATGGCCTTGCTACCCTGTTAGCTTCCAATGGAAAAAAAAATAAAATAAAATTTACTGGTTACTTAATTCTCTCTGTGTTAGTCTCTGCCTGACATCATTAAAGGGCATTTGTTGACTGGGGAAAGGCAGTAGAGTTTGTTTCCCTTCTTGCACTCTTACTTCTTCTTCTGTTAATGTGATCGTTTTGAATTTAATGTTGGCTGCAGAATTTGCAGAACTTAAACATGTAATTTTTAGCAAAAAACAGAGTTGCTATGCAGTAGTAAAAATGATTATTCCTCCTCTAGCCCAAGTTACTCACTTAGCAACAGTCCTAAACTAGATCTGCTGAGCCTGAATGGATGTTTCTGTGTAGCTGTTTGCCTGTAAAAACATGAGAAAATCTATATTTTGCCAGTATAATGCCAGTAGTATCTTCATTTCTTGATTTTGTTGGAGGCAAAATTTGTCCCAGCTAATACCTTTCCTTGATTAATCCACTTGAGTAATGAAGCACATGCCCAGCTACAGCAGCCTGAGCAATATGACTAATTGGGGTGTGATTCCTCTTGTATTTAAGATACTGGGAATATTTGGGTGGGCTGGTTCATGCTTTAATGTGGTTTTTGTAAGGGTGGTCAACTACATAATTCTTTGTGTGTACTTTTTACAAATTATCAGGACTTTGATGAGTTCTGTAAAAGAGGAAGGGAAGATTTCAGGGGCAAGCTCAGAATCAAGCTTTTTCTTCTGAAATAAAGTGTTTTGAACCCTGTGACCAGTCTGCAGTGAGCTTTGGGAGACAACAGATTTCTTGGCTGAACGTGTTCCCACCTATGGTACATCTTTTCCCACGTACAGTCCAGTAGTCCTGCTGTCTCTCCCAAAGCAGATTTTGGAACAGAAGAAGCAAGCAGTGGCACGTAGGAGGAAAAGTGATGTTCAGAGGGAGCTCTGGGGTCTCTGGCCACCTACAGAGGGGTCAGAACTGCTGTGGGAGTGCGAGGAAGATGATGCAACATCAGCTGTAATTATTGGAGTGAAATATCTCCCCATCAAATGTAAAGAGCTTTGAGACCTTGAAAGTCTGGTTTAGTTCTTTGTTTAGGCAGCACCTCAAACACCAGAGCCTCTGACTCAGTGCTGCTGCGATATAAAAAGTGAAAAATACTGCAAAAAATGCTACTGGGACAAAACATGAGATTCTCTGTGTTCCTGATGTTGCAAGACACAGGAATCTAAGAATGTGTTTGACAGTCTGTCATTGTAACCCCCGAAACCTTAGAGGTCCAATTAAAACCTCATAAAGAGTAATTCGGTGATGTTTGCATATGTAAAATAAAATGCTTTCATAGCTCAGCTTTATGAGTGTGTATGGACTCTAAGAATTCTGAAAACATTCATGTCTTTTTATGAATGTCATGAACTCAAAATTATTTAGCTAATTTTGACACTTTTCTCTTTTTTTGCTCCGCAGGCTTTCACCATTTCTTACAGCCCAAACCACAAATAAAGCATTAAAATTATTGATGTGAGCTAAACAGGAGGGCTATTGCCAAAAATAGCAGTATTCACTCAGGCTCATTCTGTGTAGCTCTGGAAAAATTATTCCCATGCTACAGCAAAGATCACATTTTTTCCTTTCTTCACTAATAGCAAAAATATTACCTTTCAAGTGGTCTGTTATTCCTGCAGCTGGGGGATAAGCAGGTTGGATGAAATTTAAGGTAGCTAAATGAGCAAGGCTTGCCGACCCAGCCTCCTGCTAATACAGTGAATGATTTATGATGCTTTTCTCTCCTGGTGCCTTCCCACCCCCTATTTTTCCCTTCAGGATGACAGCAAAATGAGGCAAACGGGCAAATGAAACCTCATATTTGACCTAACTGAGCTGCAGGAGCTGTGCTCTTTTTTCTTTGCACTTTAATGGAGAGCACAGGAGCAGTTTCAGGGCATGGTTGGTCTCCCAAGGAGGATGTTCAGAAGGAGTGTGCACAGTCCTGCCTCGCTCTGACCAAAGACACACTTTAACACCAGAAAAAACAAGGGGAATTTTGGAGTTTGAAGAGAATACAGGT
The DNA here is from genome assembly GCA_013400235.1 of Oriolus oriolus. Classification (NCBI taxonomy): domain Eukaryota; kingdom Metazoa; phylum Chordata; class Aves; order Passeriformes; family Corvidae; genus Oriolus; species Oriolus oriolus. The sequence goes on along the minus strand of VXBT01013715.1, from coordinate 628,379 downwards.
GTGTACATGCACAGGCCCATGCAGTGTGTCCACATCCTCAGAGAGATTTGGCAGCAATGGAAAGACACTTTGCCCTCAGATAAGAATCCCGTGTGTGGTGCTCCCTTAAAGCCACAATCCTCAGTCTGGGCAACCTCCTCCCCCATATCAGCAGCAGCTGCTGGTTGGTCTCTAGATGACCTCCACAGTCCTTCAAGGCTCCAGAAGGGAAGGAGCTGTTTTATGGGGTTCAAACTGCAGCCCTGGGAGCTGGAGCACTTGGTGCCAGTCAGTACCAGTGGCAGGAGGAGCCCACCAGTGCTATGGCAGGGGTAGGCTGGAGACTTTGGGAGGCAGGTGGAATTTACAGAGAAGTATAAGCAATCCAATAAAGTGCTTAGAAAGAAGGTGAGGCATGTAAAAGGAAAACTGTCTAAAAAGAAACTGATAATCCTGAGGTTTGTTATAGTTTTGAAGGGAATGAGAGGCAAAGAATTGTCCTTTGCAGTAAGTTCCCTTTGATAGGTACGACTCTAATTACTAAGAAAATGCACTTTTATACTTCCTTCAGTCAGTGAGAGTTTGGCTTTGTGCTAAGCAGTGCTGTTTTCTTCTGAGATTAACCAGAGCACAGAAACATGGATTTGTTAGCTGGTGCTCCAGGGGATTTAGAAAACGATTTGGGGAGCACATTTTGGAGCTGGGTTCTCTTTACCACCAACACACAGGTTTGTAAGAGCCTCACTGCCTGTAGTAACATGAGTAAAACCATTTCTTCTCTTCTCCAGATGATTTAAAGGCTACATTTATTTGTGTGAGATTATAGGTTTTTGAGATTTTAGAGCAGTATCAGTACAATGATCATTGCCAGTTTTAAAATCCATCCTGGAATCCGTGATTCAGGAATAAAATTATTGTGAGCAAAAATGAGAACGAAACCTGATATCCCTGTAAAATAAAGCTCAACCACAAAGAGCTCATCAGAGCTGGGATAGCAGAGAAAATGGACCAGTGCTGGTGGTGTTTTAGCAGTGACCCTGGAGTCCGTGCTGCCTGACTGAAAGCCAGGCTTATGTGTCTGAAATCAGAAACCCTGTGTTGTACTCTGGCCATGGACAAACACACGATGATTAAGAACTTAGTAAGCATCTGTGGAGTGAGACTGAGATCGTTGCTGCCCTCGCTGTGTGTGAAAGGTTTTCCCTTGGAGAACAGCAGCCGCAGGAGACAGGGAGGGCAGGGATGGTGTGGGGGCTCTCAGGGCTGTGCGGGGAGAAGAAGCAGAAATGATGCAGATGGAGGGCTGGGAGAGAAAACCTTGTTAAGCTGAGAGAGGAGTGGCAGTAAAGGTAGGACCCCCAGAAAAAGTAGGATCCTGGGAGAGATGTGTGTATCCAATTCCCCTTGCTAAATAATGAGGAAAGAAGCACACGCACATCATTGCTGTAGGAGTTTCTCTCATTAGATCAAAAGGACAACATCTCGGCAATCTGTTGCTTCTGTAGAAAATACAGCGTCCAAGAGGAGGAGGGGACACATGTGGGCAGCAAGAAAGCTCTTGGAAAACAACTAAGGAGGCAGCAGGAAAGAAACAGCTCACGGGTGGGGTCAGAGCAGTCCCAGAGCAGTCGGAGAGGAATGAGCAGGCAGATGAGTGGGTGAGGACAGACACCCCACTGAATGTTGATTGTGGCACAGCCTCCATCTGTCCTGCCTTGGTGCACCCACTCCTAGTGCTAGGAATAAGCTGTCATACCATGGAATCAGATTGCTATTTGTCGTGGTAAAACTGCTGCTGAGAAACACAACCTTTGTTTCCTAGCGAGAGATAAAGAAACAATAATAAATGGTGTTTACAGGCCGTAGTTGTGTATCCCACTTTGCAGAAGTGCTCCTTTTTTCTCCAGACTGCTTTGCTGGTGCCATCACAACCTGGAGACTCTGTGCACTACATCTATGGGTGATTTAAGCTTCACTGCATCCATGGGTGACTTACCTTTCCCTACATCCATGGGTGACTTCCCTTTCACTACATCCATGGGTGACTTGCCTTTCTTAAGCTCCAGTAAGTAATTCATGGCTGTGAGTCCAAGGCATTTCGATACAAAACAACCTCCACGTTAAATAACCACCATGGGAATTGATGCTAATACAAAGCTACATCCAAGAATTCAATAACTTTCACTGTTGACAACCCAGTAAAGTTTCAGGGCAGAAACTGAAATTTCTGCCTTACTATCAGAGTAAGGAAAGAACAGAAAAGTCAGACCAACTTCCAGACCTCAGGTTGCTGTTGGATCAGCTCTTTCTGGACTTGTGTAGTTCTTTCTTGACTCCTCTTATGATGGCCTTGAGACTGAGAGTGGCTCTACAGCTCTAGATGTCTGAATTTTGTGCTGCTGCTGGAATCCTGTTTCAAAGAACAATCCTGTTTAAAAACCTTGGGAGTGGCTCTGCCAAGGCACAATGAAATGTCGGAAGTAAAGAAACGTATTTTTATTTCAGCAGTGAATTTCATTTGGAAGTGTCAGCCATCACTCTTGGAATGGAATGACTTACAGCTCGACATGAGGGTGTTATCATGTCCTGAACCTGATTTGAATGTGGGCCACATCAGAACCAGGAGAGGTCACCAGCAAAGGTGGACTGTGGTACCTTCCTGAAGTAACAGTATGTGACCCTGGGGGTTTCTTTTGACATGTTTAAAGTGAGAGAAAAAGAAATCCAGAGGAAAAAAGAGGTAGCTAAATCTTTATGCATGTTTTCTTTTTGGAGGGAACACCTGTCTGGGGTAATCCTTCGTTGTTTGCATTCATGAGAAGCAGGAAAGCAGCTCTATTTGCTCTGACTTCATTAGTGGCAGCCCAGCTTCTCAAATGAGCACAAAGTTTCTTTTTTTTGCCAGCTCCAAACAGATAAAATTACTACTTGGTCAGTTCCACATAACCTTTAAGGCTTTCAATCACAGCAGTAAATGCTACTGTGCCCCAGCTTCTGCTTTTACTAAATTGTATTGTAAGCACCTTAATTATAGTCTGTGCTGTCTGATGGGCCACGGAAAAGGTCGTCTTCCAAAAAACCCATGATAACAGGGGTGGAGCGATCCTGGGCTTTTTTTGTCTGTTGGGAAAGAAAGGGCTTTGCAGAGAAGAAGATTAATAGTAAACAATGGTAATCTAAATATACCTCAAGACACAAAATATCACATTCCTTCAGGCTTGCCTTCTCAGGGAGTACTGGCATTAACCATGTTGCTGTGGGGATGGCTGCACAAAGCCAGGCTCCTCCTCTGCCGAGCAGGGCTCAAACGAGGTCTGCTTTTGTTGTCATTCCACTGCTGAGCTGCAGCAGTACAATGAGGTCCCTCACTTGTGCTGCTTTTAGCAGGCGAGCTCAGGGCTCCCAGGTTGAGATGTAGTTCAAGGGCAGAGGAGTGAACAGAAACACTCGCAGGGGCTTCACGGTGGTTTGAGCAAATTCTCCACGCCGCTGCCAAAGAGAAGCACCAGACCTGGGTCTTGCAGATGGATTAGTGCCCCTCTATAGCCCGTGTCTGCCTCTCTACTTATTTAATTATTTTTATAGGTCAGATCAAATATAAGTTGGAGGCAGCTTTTAAAGTCTGCTGCGCTCAGTAGCGCGGAGCATCTGGCCGGGCGATCGCGTTGCTGCCTCCCCTGTTAATGGCACGGCTCTGGGCCTTGGGGCAGGCGGGCTATCCTTATCACCTTGGCAGGCTGCCAGCCCCAAAGAATAATCCATTAACGTCTGCCCCGCTGGCATTCTTGCCAAATGCAAGGGATATCTTTTAAATAAACATTGGCAGTTCCCAGTCAGAGGAAAGAGAAAGGGAGTAGAGGAAAAACAATCCTTGACATTTCAGTGACTTTGCAGGGCAAGCTGACACCTGGTACCACCCTTATCTGCGGGTGTTTGTGCAGAGCTGCGAAACAGCTTCTTCTCTTGGCCCTTTTGCTTTCTTTAAATAGAACTGGGAAGACTGATAATGGTAGGAGTAACTTCCTTGGATAGGTATTCTTTGCCTTTTCTTTTTCCAGGCTAGGGAGACCCTGTGTTAACATCTGGGCTCCTGTTTTCCTCCGAAGTACAGCAGAATAGCGTGGCAGCTTTCCTGCCTCAGACTCTGCCAACAATATTTTTCTCCCACAGTTTTCCTCCCTAGTGGATTCGATACAATGTGGATTTACTTTCAGGGGGGCACTTTCCCACCTGACTTCCTGTCTCTTCATCCATCAAACCGAACAGCCACATGGATCTGCCAGGAATCAGAGCAACTGGGGCTCACCCCATTCTCAGCATTCCTTGGGAAGCGCTTTTTCTGTTTGTTTCAACCATTTCACGTTTTTTTGTCTCTGTAGCCAAACTCTCAATGACAGTTTGAGGTTTATTTTTCCAGCTGTTATGTTTTCCTTCATAGCAATAAAATTACTTGTTTGAATATTTTACTGTATCAATAAATGAGCTGTCGAGGTTTTATTTTTGCAATCCAGTTAAGATCTGGAGTAGGATTCATTTGTCCCGAATGTGATTGGGAGACAGTAAAATATTTGGTGTTGAAAGAATAATATAGGGACAAACCTAGAGTTTGCTACCCAAGTCTGAAACTGGGTTTCGCTTGTGCTGGTCTTGCCTTGGTTCACTGATTGCACTGATGCTACCTCAGTGTTCATCAGAGGTAAATAAGGGCATAAACTCTTTTATTTCATCTTTCTAACAAACTAATTAAAAGATTGGACAGTAGTTTGAAGGATTTTAAATATTGATTGTAAGAGTACTTTGGTACTAAAGTCTCTGCTGCTAAGGACTTGGGACTTTACAACTACTGCCTTGCCAAAATTTCCTCAAAATTTATATTTGTATTATATTGTATATTTGTATTGAATCTGCAGCGTTGTGTTTTGCTTGCCCCTTTTCATCTGAGTGTTGAAGCTATTCCTATCTTTCCCTCGGTTTCAAAATCAACACCGTCCCCACCCATGATTAAACATACAAGATTAGCACTATTAGTGAATTGTCTGCTGCAGCTAAAAGTTTCCTCTAATGCTTTTACTTGTGGGTGGGATGAGGCAGAGGAAGCACCCTGCCTGCTGCAGGGCCTGGGGACAGGCTGACAAAGTGCAGAAAGCATTTTTTGACCAGATCCTCATTTTGGGGCATTAAGCTTTTATGTCTCAACACTTCCCTTTTTGAAGCATGGTGACATTTGAATATGTCAATGTGTTTTCAATGAAGATAACTTAATCACCAGCACTGGGAGCTTGTATATCTCCTAATTAAATTGGAACCGATCTGAATCTCCCCAAACCAATCTTTGCTGTATTTTTAGTTCAATCTGTCGCTCCACCCCTGGCCAGCCTGTATATGGTAAACCTTCTGCTATTTCCTGCTTGGTTATTTAATGCTGAAGCCAAGCTACTTTCAGTTCCTGAAGCAGAACCAAGCAAATCAAATGTTGTTAGCATGGAGTTAACTGGAAACATTCCCAAAAGATAGCAGATTTTTTCCCAAACACATACTGATCTACCTACAGTGGAAAAGAAACATCATTTGCAAATCATAACCTCTTCACTCTGGGTAGCTTCTGTCTGGACACTTACAGACCTTGTTGATAGTCTGTACTTAAAAAGGATTATGAACAAGACACAAGGCTTTCACAAGCAGATTGTAATTGAAAATGTAGTGGAAGTCATTCAAATATTGCAACTGGTGTGTAAAAAGGGGGAAGAGAAGAAGTGTATCATACTGAGGGACTGCTTAAAATAGGCAAATGCATAGTGAGTAATTGCAGGTCCCTGCACTGGATTAAGGTGACACAGCTATTGCTCTGCTTTCAATGTTTTGTTAGACTGTACCAACAGGGAGTGCTTTTTTTGCTGGCCAGGGAGATCCCTAAATCCAGGTGTGCTCCAGTAGGGAGGAAGGAGGCAGCTGCAGTTGCTGTGTGGGCTAATAAAACCCTCCAGTGGGCATGCTTAGCAGGGAGGAGCACTTCATAGTCACATCCATTTGAGTTCAAATCTGGAGCTGTTAATTGAGTTTAGATCCGTCTGAGAGTCTTCTCCTCCAGGGGAAACAGCATGGTTGCCCCCCTGAAGCGTGAGGGTGAAGGGTAAAAAAATACAGAATTGCTGCATTCAGTAGAAGCTATTGATTAGTGCCAGGTGAGGCCTGTGTCCTGCTTTCCCAAAATAAATCCTAACAAGTTCTTTGTAGAGTATTCCAGTGAGTTCCTGCACAACTGTCACCAGCACCTGCTTCCCTAGATGATAAAACTTGCAGGGCAGAGAGGATAAAGAAATGTCTGGATTTCTCCCTCAGTAACTTTTTAACTTGTTCTTCCAATTAAGGGTAGAGGTCTTGAAAATAAAACCCCAGGTGTTTGGTGAAAATCAAAAGTTGAATACAGTGACGAGGCCCAAGTTGTGTCTCTCTTGTGCTTCCCCCTCTCCCCCTCTACTGAAGCAGAGAAAAGACACCTACTAGACACTGGGGAATCTGTGTAGGAATTAGTTTTAAGGAACAAAATCAATAGCAAATCCAGCTTCAGTAGCTCTTCTGTTCACAAGGTTAATTGTTTAAATAAAGGAATGCAGTAATAGAGACATTCTGCTTCAGGCTTCTCTCTTTCAGAGACCCTGTAAGTATTTTCTAACCCAGATTTCAAGAACAACAGTGTGTAGCTGTGCTGGAACAAGTGCTATTTTTAAGTTTCCTGTGGTTTGAGGAATTGTCAGATTTCTCTGTCTGAAGGATCAAGGGATCCAGAAAGCCAGTTCTGAGTTCCTGGTCCGGAGGCTGAAGGAATACAAAAATGAACAGACAGTGATTTTCTGCATTGTAGCAGATGAAAGAAAAGATGAAAGATCTCAGCCAGGCTCATGTCAATCCAGAGCAGCTCCAGCAACTGCAGACTTTAGTTCAATAAATATTATTTAACCTAGTTCAGGAAAATCCCTCCACTACAACAAAACAAGTTTTTCCACTCTTAGGGGTCATGACCGTATCTACGGAAGCAGCCCACGCTGATAAACTGTTGCACAACTGATACTGAGCAAGTCTTCAAAGAGCAAAACTGCACCAGCTGAGCTGGGTCTGTCTGGCAGGCCAGGCCAGGTGAGGTGATCTCATCTGCCCTCCCTGTGCCATCGAATTCCAGCCAGTTGTGCACAAGAGATGCCTTTTTTGGCGCGAGCAGAGCCAGTTCACACACAGAGATCTGTACACCCCGGGAAATGTCCCATTGCCCGTGGGAAGGTGCTGTTTGTCTTCCAGCTGCATCCACGATGCTTTGTGGGTTTTTAGGCAGTGGTTGAAGCTCTCCTGACTCTCACTGGAGTGGCTATTCCTGTGTCTGTGTGTTAGCAGGCCTGGTATAACGTGTGTTAAGACCACACTAGAAAAGTAAATCTATTTTTTGTTATTATAACACCATAGGTGCTATTTATGGGTTTGACTTGCTCCCTGTGCCTCTCTTGTTTCTCAGCCAGCAATGCCCAGGAACATCTCTCTTCTGTGTCTCTCCTGCCCATGCCCCACAAATATCAATAGTTATGACTAAATATAAAAAGACCCAGTGCCAGTAGCTGTGTAGGGGAAGAAGAGGCCAGAGAAGAGGTAAGAGTTTGTTTTTATGCAGACTGAAAGATCCCAGTAGCAGAAATGATGGCACTTACAGGAATGTCACAATCTCCTGAATGATACAATTCCCTCACTGCCTGGAAACTTAATGCTTAGGCAGGGGTGTGTTTGACCCTTGAGTAATTGTATAGCATCTCAAATGGGTATGATTTTTGTTTGATAAACATCATATTTTATGCCTTACAATGCACTGATCCTAGAAACAGACTTTAAAAATCTGATCTGGGAATGGTACACAAATGAGCAGTTGCATGGCTTATAAATTGTGGTGTGGCTTTACAATGCAAAATGACACATCTGGCATCTAGCTGAGAGAGCTTTTTCACTTTTTCTTTTTCCTACCCCAAAGTGCTTTCTCCAGGGGAAAAAAAATAAGTCAAATTGTCTGAAATAACACACTTTCAGTATTAGCAGTAAAGGCTATCTGTGCCCCGTGCAAGTGGAGAGAATATCCCATATACAATCAGCACATTATGCTGTTGTCCAAAACAAAACTGGAAAGTTTTAAGAACAACCACTGTATAATGTCAGATTATCACGGTGTCTGGTTTTGGGAGCCTCGCTCTCTTCTTTGATGGTTATTATGCCAACATATGAAAGAGAAAACTAAATGGAAACCAAGAAAGATATCATTTTCCTTTCCTCCTCCCCCCTCCCTTCTTTTCCTGTTGGGAGTGTTTCTGTTTGTCTGCAGAAAACTTACCCATTCCAGTCCCTAACTACTATTTAAGGTTGCCTGCCAGCCTGGGAAGTTGTTATGCAGGTTGCACTTAAATAGCTCACGTTTGACTGCAGAGCACCTGTCAGCTGACTTGGAGACAGTAAAATTCAGGGCAAAGGCTTCCCAAACACAAAGGGTTGCTTGTGGAAAAAGACCTTGTTGATCTTGGATGGAGTTATAACCAGCACTTGATGCCTTTAGTGGGGCATTGTATGGTGCACTAAGTCTGTACATGTGTTTCTGTGTGTGAAAAAACAACACCTGAGCTAAACAGAGCGCGGAGCTAACGGGCTTTCTTCAGGTGTGTTTTATGGAGCACTTTTGAAAGGACTTTTTGTGCAGGGCCCTTGGAAACTCTTTTCAAAGCCCTGCTCAGAAGTGCCGGGGCCTGTGGGCCACCTTCCCGCTCAGGGCGTGCATCGTGTGGTTCATATCTTCCCAGTGCAGACTTGGGTCCGTCAGGTCGGGTGTTCCAGACTCTGAGAGAGTCTTTTGCGTTGATGAGAGGTGGAGGAGCTTGAAATAAAAATCTTATAGCAAAGTGTTCTCTCTTTCTGCCAGTCTCTGTTCGTTCAGCTGTCGCCTCACACTGCTGCCCCCTTAGCTCTGCTCCATGCTCTCTGGAGGCATTGCTCCTGCTCTTAGAGTCAGCTCTGTGTCCTGACTCATTCACTGCTGTGTTTGTGGCTCGTTTTGTGGGGCAAAGCCACTGGGATAACTTTGGGAAGATCAAAACAGAGTACTTTGAAGTGACACATGGGCGCAGTATTAATTTTCTAATACATTTTGGAATAATATTGACATTCAGTTGTTCTTTACAGGAGTGTGCTTGTTTGGAAAGATAGACAAGCAAAACTTTTCATGACAACACAGTTCATCTATGAAATAACTTGTTCATTTTCAGAAATTTTGTTTTAAAAAGCTGCCCTGAAGTGCTAAGATCCATGAAACTGTTCTCCAGAATGCATCAGTCTAACCCAGAGCTCATGAGAGTCTTTGAACATCTTTTTGTTTTGCTGATTGCTTTTAGTTATTGGTACAATATGAACAGCATTGCCCAAAATGTTTATGGTGAACCAAGCCATGCCACTGTGTTTTTGGCAAACAAGCATATTCTGAATGCTTGCAGGCTCTTTCAATGACTGGTGTGTCCTTCCCCAGCAGCTCTCAGGTGAGGCTGTTTGTGCAAAGGGAGATTTCATAGGATCACACAATATCCTGAGTTGGAAGGGACGCACGAGCATCATCAAAGTCCAACTCCTGGCCCTAATTTGCCTAATTTGCCACATCCTTCTCCATCCACAGTGCCTCAAGGAGCCATGTAGGAGCCAGTAGTTGTTTCTTATCATTTGAGCTACTTCATACCTCTCTTTTAACATTTCAACCACTGTGAAAGGCAGCACCTCTGCAAGCTTGCCGACTTTGGGATTTCCCACCTCCCCACACACACAGACAGTGCCTTTTACCCCACTCCAAATGCCAGAACGAACACGATCCACGTGTTTGAACATCAGGCATCGAGGTTCAGCGTGAGGGAAAGCCAAACATTGCACTGATCACAGGCAACAAACTGATCTTCTGCTGCAGTTTTTGTTTAAACCTGATTATTTGTGCAGGCTGGATGCGGCAACATTTGCACTGGAGCTGGACAAGCAGAGCTGACAAACTGGATGGTTGCCCATAACGGAGGCAGAGAAAGGAGGAGCCTCTGGTATCATTTAAGTACTTGACTGGTCTTTCCAGCAGGTATTTTTCCAGTTCACAGCAGGCCACTGACAGCAGAAAGTGCAGCAGCAGCAGCCTCAGCGGTGAGACTGTTACAATGGGAGGGAGATAAAGTGAAGGATTTGTCGGAGGGGCAGTGCCAGGAAACGGCTGAGACATCACATGACAGAGGATGTGCCCTCTGCAGCTCAGGGACTATTTACTTACAGGCGAGACTTCACCAGACTCCACCAAGGGCAGTTCTGGCGAGTTATTTGAATTACCTGACCCACTTGCAGTAGGAAGTCATTATAGAGATAGTAAAACCCACCCCGCCCTTGGTAGGCAGACAGACTCTTTGCCAAAATGGTCTAGCTCAGCTTCTCAGAATATAAAATATTGTACCTTTCTAGTTGAAACTGGCATTGCAAAGACATCAGAAACTGCTGCTGTTCCAGTAAACTGCTCCATTTCTTGGCATTCGACCATTGTGGAGAGAGCTTCCAGGATTTATGTCTTACCACCACCTGGAGCACAAAATAATACATGAAGAGTAAGTTGGAAATTTTTCTTAAGGTGCAAATCTCTTGCTTCTCACATTGATGGGAAAAGCTCCCAGGCCTTCTGGCAGTCAGGGAAGTTGCCTGTAATGGAGATTCCGAGAGGAGCTTTACACAAGCATTCATTTGAAGTGTTAAATAGACTCCAACACAGTTTTTCCTAGAATTTTTTGTTTTACTTCCTTGTAGTGAAAGCTACTTAGCACACATAACATAGAATCATGGAGTTGTTAAGGTTGGAAAAGACCTCTGAGATCATCAAATCCAACTGTCAACCCAGCACCACCATCCTGTTCACTGCTAAACCATGTCCTCAAGTGCCATATCCACACTTTTTTTGAATACTTAACATGCTTGGTGATTAATTATTGTTAATTGACGGATGGGTTCTAAAATTTCAAGGAGAAGCTTGAAACATTATCTATAAGTTATCATTTTTTTGCAAATCATGTTACTATTATAGTAAATTATAACTGTAAATTCTCTCCCCCTTGAATAGATGAGATTTCACCAAGATCTGTGGCCTGCACAATGCTGACCTTTAGCATAACCCTGCAAATTATCACCAAAATAAGATTCTAATCTTGCTTAGACCAGCTGGAGAAAGTCCATGAGAAGACAAAAGATTTATACTAATGCAGCAAAGAGCAGGTCTGGGCCAAAATAGATATTAATATAAGAGGACTTGCTTCAAATTAGAATGATGATGGCCTTTGCTTGGACTGTAGGAATAGGTGATGATAGGAAAGGAAGAAGAAAAGAACTGGCATGTCTTCTACAGCACAAAGATCTCAGCTTAATTTTCCTTATATTTTGTGAGACTTGTGTGAGTCTTACCCAGGACTTCAGGCACTGAGATGCTGGGATGGGGTGGAACAGTCCATATGAAGACAGAACAGAAACTGAAGTGAGAATTTTAATTCCTTCAAAGGTCTCTGGTCAGAATTGAGGGGGTAATTCTCCATTTGAGAAACCCAGGAGATGACCTTGCTCATCCACTGCAAAGCTGGTGAAGTCTTTGCTGGAGTTGATTTGATGTACCTGTACCCAGGGGCTCAGGTTGTGCTGTGACTTCTCTGAGCACCACGCGCCCGTGGCCTGGGTTGGGCTGGCTTAGGAGTGATCACAGCCATGTTAAAAGGGATTTGTTCTCCTGTTCTCCAAGGGGGATTTGTCATCTTTGTACACTGTTAAGGACAATGTGTCATACTGGGCTCACCGGGGGGGTTAATGCACTAAGGCAAACATCCATAAGGGACATAGGCACCCAGCTCTGAGGCTGCGATCCAGAAGCCTTAATTAGGGGTCTCCTGCACAGTGATTTGGGAAAATTCAGTGCCTAGTAATGGGATACACATGTACCTGGACTCTGAGTGCAGGGATTGAGGTAGCAACCTGGAAAAGTACTGAAGAAAAGGATGTGTGTCTGTGCTTTGGTTGGTACCTCAGGTCCTTTCTGGGATCTGACCCTGAATGCTGAAGTTTTATGTGTTTACAGTTGCACTGAGTTTCCTCAGGGAAATAAATCAAACCAAAAAGTATTTTTGTTTGACACTGCTATTAAAGTAGAAAGCTGAACACCAAACTGCTCAGGAGGCCCAGAGCTAAACTGGAGCCACACTTCCCTTGTTTCTATTCTAGTTTTGAACGCCCTTCATCAACTAATCACTGCCTGGCACAGTATTAAATTTAATCACTGAACTCCAAAACATTGTAATGTGTCTACCTACTCCATGGTTCCATTTGGATGGAAATTTTCTATCTCGTTTAAAGACTATTAAAGCCCTGCCTTTCTTGCTCAGAACAAAAGGGTATTGTTGGATTTGTTTTTCGTTATGTTCGTATTCAACAAAAGATGATTATTCTGTCTGCTCAGTGCTGAGATCCCTGTGAACATGTAGACCTCCTTTCTACTTGCTTTTCTTTCTCCTGGCTGACTACAAAATAGAAACATTTCCTTCTCACAGAAGTGTATGGTTGAAATGCACAAAAGCAGATATTATTTATCAAAACTTTCAAGGTTTTCCTAACATAGGTATTAATTAAAAAGTTGATGCGAGGCATAATTGAATAAAGAAGCAGCGTTGCAAGGCACAGCAGGAGCAGCAATGAGATTAATACACATTTGTGATTAAGAATGCATCTTTCATGAAACAAAACCTGTTGTTCAGTCAAAACCTTTTGACCTTTTAAGAGCAACGGCAAACTCACAAACATGGAGTTGTTTGTTTGGTCTCTGTTATTGCCATCACACTGTAACCTAGGGAGAAGAGCTTTTTTGATCCTCCCGTGGGCAGGAGAGCAGGATTCTTGCTTTTGGAGAGCTCACAGCCCATTCACAGTGGGTTGACTTTTAAAAGACCCATTTATTGAATGACGCAAGGTGCAAATTATGACTCACTCTGCATAGGTTAAGTTTGTGAAAAATCAACCTATATTCATCTCCCGAGCACCTACACAGCTGCTTAATCCATTTATTATCTCTGGGGTCCCATTAACCCTTTGAAAGGAGGAAAAGTGATCTGTAACACAGCCCAGCCAAACTGATGTTCTTATCTAGGGAATTGCAGTTTTTGTCTTATCAGATCTAGTGAGGGGCAGATTTTCTTCTCCCTGGCCAGGATTAGATCACAGAGTGGCCCAGCAGTGTGAGTTTGAACATTTCCTCCTGTTCCAACAGCCCTCACAAAAAATCCATCAATTGCTGGTGTTTGCTGATACGTGGCACTGTTTTCCAGGCCTCACCCAGATGAACCAGATGCTCTTCAATGTCTGAGTCCTCCAGTGATCTCGCAATGATACTGTAATTGTTGTTTATAATAAACGGCTTTTTCAGTAGAAGCGTGGTGCTAGTCCAACGTGTTTTATTAGCTGAAACTTCTTGTATTTCCCACTTGTATCACAACCTATTTTCCTGGTAGACTTGAGGGTTTGGGAGCAGTTTTGCTGTGTTTGCAGGGCTTTTCAAAGGACAGAGCCACCTCTTCACCTCCTCCACCCATCTCCTCCCCCGTCTTCCCTCCTTTCAAAGGGAGAACACCAGGAAGTTTGGAGATCAGATGTGGTTCCTAAACCTCTGTCAATGAGGAAGGTCTCCTATGCTGCTGGAAATGGTGTGCAGCCACTGGTTCCTGTATTTCAGCTCTCCTTCCTCTCAGGAAACCCAGAGTCCAAGGGAAGGAAAACCCCAAATGACCCTTGTACAGGTCATTGCAGGCAGAAAGTGGTGGTTGCTTAAAAAGGGTGTTACCTTGTGTGCGTGGCTTCATTTCTCCACCTATCCCTCTTCTGCACGTTTTACAAATAGTGGCAGCTGTTACAGGACTGGCATTATGGGATGGACACTGAGAAATGAAGTGTCTCTTTATTTGACCCCTTGTTTTTAGTCCTAACTCAGCACAATTTTCCTTTCCTGGTCATAGATCCGGGCTAGAGGAGGGACTGTGCCTCCTCTTGTTACTGTGGGTGATTAAATACTACAAAAAGCTTTTCTCCAATGTTGAATCAAATGCTGAAATTAATTTACTTCCTCTCTGTTCATAAATACTGTGTGTCAGCTTTCTGCAAGCCACAGTTTGCTAACCTACTCCCCGAGATTCCTGCAGAGAGGAAGTGGCAAAATTGCATGTAAGATTATTTACAGAAAACTAATGTGAAAAATGAACATTGGCCAGATACCTGTCTGTGTCTTTGCTCAGGGAACACATATTCCCCTCTGACTTTCATGGTCAATCACAACTAAACATAAAATGTGAGTTTCACAGCCCGTGTAAGAGATTAGAATTGAGTATAAAGATATATATGCTGTTGTTTTTAAGCCCATAATAAAACTTACTGAATACTCATGAATAATAGATGCATTTAAAGGAAATTACGATCTGCTCCTGTTTAATCCTTGAAAGAAAAAAACCCAACAAATTAGCTTATAAATTCTCTAATGGTTTATTCTTTAGGGCAGAACAATGGAGGCTTGGTACAAAACTCACTGGAATCAATAAAAAGACCCTCATTTCATGCCCCAAATTTGTAACCCACACAGAAGTCTGTTATGGCAGCTGCCACCTTTATGAACACACCAGGGTTCAGCCCGGGTTCCTCCAGGGCTATGGCAGTAATGGCTCTAAAGTCTGGCTGGAACAGCCTGATATTCCCTGTGGATCGGGCACAGAGCTGGACCTGTAACGTGCACTCACCTGGCCCTTACGTCAGTAAGTCTGCTATGTGCTGTTCCACGTGTGGCTCTTGTCAATTAAACTGAGAAATAAGCGGCTTTTTCGGCCCGTGCCGCTGCCGAAACGTGATCCAAGGCTCAGGCAGGGTCCAGCTGTGATCTCGCTCCTTGCTTATGAACGTACAGTTATGTTCTCAGGACGTTAGAGCTCCTTCTACACGGGCAAAAATTGTAAAAACAAAATGAACAACGTTCTCTGTGTACAGTGGAGTTATTTAAAGCGCCTGAGGGTTTGAACATAAGCAGACACTGTGTTCACATACAATATAAGCAGGACTTCTGGGTTTTGGCATTTAAAATGACAATTAAAAATACAGCAGGCATGTTTCAGCAACTTTATGGGTTGCCATAAACATCCAGAAAAGGATTCCAACAAAAGTAAAGATTCACTGTAAGGATTGTGTTCTTTTTTTGTATTCTACCTCAGTTTTCAGTGTGATGTGTTGTAACACACCACAGAACTAAAGGGCAGAAGGTGTCTCCTGCATTGGAAGCTGTTGTACATCAAAAAATGCTTCTTTGGGAGAGTCAAAGCTTACAGACTGTTTGGCTCCGTTCAGGTAATTGTTTTAACTTCCTGCTCAGCAGTTTTGTAAAAAACCTTGAAGAGAAAAAGCCCCAGAGAAGTCTGGAAGGTGAAAAACACTTTTCTTCCTCAGCAAGGAAACAAACACAATAGACTCAAAATCTCTCTCCGGCATAATTCTGGGTACCACGCCACTACCTGAATTTTCTTAGAAATATTTACCACAGGAATGACACCACTGCATAGTCAGGCAGCTCTTCCCACTGTAGGCTCCTGACAGCTTGCCAAGGACTGGGAACTGTACACTGTATCCTGTCCCTTTAAGGAACACACTGTTTACATATATGGAAGGCACCTCTTGCTGTGTTTCAGGCATTAAGATGAGAAGAAGAACCTGAATCTCAAGTTAAGCATTTAATTACAAGGCCTTTCTTCCTCAGTAATTTTTTGCCTGCCACTTGTAAAACTTTGGCAAAAAGAATTCCCCAGCTTCTTTGGCTTGTGAACCTGAATGTCTCATTCATCAACACCTAAATCTCCAGAATGCTTTGAGATGTTGTTGTGACATTGAGTGGCATTTCCCTGAGGATGGTCAGCTCTTTCCAAGCCTTAAAGTGGGAGATAAAGTGCAGTTTGTTTTTAATAGTTCTGGAATCCATCGTTTCTTTTTAGGACACGTTAGCAATGAGTTTCATTCTGTGCATGTATTGAAACCTCACAGCCATCCCCTGACCATCTAAAGATGCTCAGCCACAATAAATCCTCTGCAGCTTCCCAGGGTTTCTCTCAGTCCCCTCCTCACCATGGGAGTTGTGTAGCTCCTCTTTACCGAACTCCAGCACTGGGATTGTTTTTCAGAAGTCAGGGCAAAGTGAGAAGTAGGTTCCTGCCCTGAGTTAAGCAACACTCCGTGTTAGTGATCCAGTGTCTCAATCAAGGCAGGAAGAAGTAAGGAAACTGCTTTATCCTCCTGAGGGCACAAACCAATCCCCAGGGACTGGGAATGGGACATCTGTCAGAAAAGAGGGAGATAGAGGGTATCTTAGGGCTGCATTTGTTTCCTGTGGCTGTGCCTTTGGTTTGTTTTATCCCTTTCCTCTCCCCCTTATCACGGTTCAGGACTGTGCATGAGTTCTTTTCTCCCCTTTACCTTTATTTATTTCCTATAATGAGGCAATAATTTTGCAATCTGAGGCATTCAGAGCCAATCCCATTCTCCCTTTCTACCTTGCTGTCTCTTTTCCTGACCCTGCCACAGCTGCAATGCCACGCTGTGAACCAAAACTCAAAGATCCTTTGTGTTTGTTTGATTTTTGCTTTGCATTCCTTGCCTTTCCCTTGCATTCCTGCTCAGTGTAGCCCTAGCAGCTCTCTTCCCTCATGTGGAGCATCAGGCACATCCCCCAGGCCTCCTGCTGAAATCTTTCCTTCCCTGGGACATGACCTTGGGCTGGATCTCACCCCTCACGCAGGTGCTCAGCACAGAGCAAACTTCAAGTCTAGTTAAGAGCTATTTCAGGGGTTGAAGTGGGCATGAGATAAGGTGCAGTTTTAACACTCAGCCTTTATCCAGGGCAAATTGGATGTTAATTGCAGTGACACTGCTGTGGTGGGTAGTCTTTCTAGCTCTGGGTGATGTTGTGCAATAGCAGCTGTGTGACTTCTTCATCTGTACAATCAACCTGAAACTGTCTCGATTGAATCACATTTGTAATTGCTTCTACCACAAAAACCCTAAGGGGAAAAGCAGCTGCAGGAGGGCTCCAAAATCCTGTCTCCAACTCCTGTACCTTGCTGAACATTGCGAGTAGCATCTCTGGTGATGGAGACCTGGAGCTCACCTGAACATGGGACAGAGTTGAATAATCCCTTTCACCTTCTGTACAACACAGGTTTGTTCCTTGCCTTTCATTTGCTCGTCCTTTGCTCAAGCCAGCCACGACCAACAAAACTTCAGCTGTTTGAGCAAGTGTGTCACAAGCCATTGCACCTTAGTCTTGGGAAATTTATCTTGCTGTTCCAAAAATTCCTCACACTCCTTGACATTTACTCCTGTGGGTATTTGTAGACTGTTATGTCTGCCCTTACTTGTTGTTTAACCATTTAGCTCTGTCCTCATAAATCATCCCCCCTCAGCTCTTTAGCTGGGCTCCCTGCCTGTGCTCCTAAGTGTGAAAACTCCAGGCTGAGCCCACCCTTTCCCTGTCAACTCCCCACAGGATTCTACTGGTGGCACAAAGTCGTTGCTCAAGCAACAATTTCATTCCTGGCTTATAGCGTCATCCCTTGCTGACCAAAGGATCTCTGGTTCTCTGCAGCAATTCTCTGGTTTTATTTCCCAGGTCCTCCCACACTCTCCTAAGATTTGTTCCACCTCTTCCCCTGACTTAAAACCACCAATTCAGGCTCCTTGCCCCTTCGCCCTAAGAGCCCAACTTCTGGGAGTAGCAGAGGCAGAGAGCATCCCTGCAGTCATTCCCAATTCTTTCATCCCTTAGGCTTTCCTGAAGGACTTCCCTGCAGCCAGAATCCTTTTCCAGGGGCAGCTGGAAGATGGGCATGCACAGCACGTCTCCCAGGTGGGTGTCTGGTGGTGCAGCTCCCTGGAGCAGGGTGAGGAAGGGTAATGGGCTGGATTCAAACCTCCTCTTCCCAAATGTGTGGCAGCAGCTGGTGGGAAGGGAGCTGGGCCATGTGTTTGCCACAGTGTGGAAATTCTGGCATTTTTGCCCCCTCCTGTGGGCACCTGTCTGCATTCGTGGAGTCTGCATTTAACACATACACATTTTAGGAGCTTTGTGGTGAGGACAGGATATGCTGTTGATTAAGGCATCTTGGAAGCTACCTGGATCTTAAAACAAATTAATTGCCACAAAATCACCAGGAAGAAGAGAACCCTCCAAAAGATGCATTTATCCAGTTTGTGAGGACACTTACAGTGACTACAGCAAGGACTGAAAATAATTAAGAATTGTATAAGGCACAGGAATTACTTCAGAGTGCAAATGAGGCTTTGACTTTTAGGGAGAAGAAAGGAACTTCTCGTGGGCAGATTTGTCCGGAGCTGCCTATTGCAAACTTCCTTTTACTTTTTTGTTACATTTTTGTGCGTGGTTGCAACCACAGATATAAGAAGGACCAGAGAGACCCCTAATCTGGCACAGGGTATCATCCAATCAGTTTAGCACGTTATACCATCACGTGCAAAGTACAGTGTTGTCCTCTCCTCAGCTGATAAAAATTTGGAAGTTGCAAAATGATCACTAAAGCAAGAGACAGGATGTGATGGAAGACATTTATGTTTCTAAAAACTCAAAAAATCTAGACAAGCCCCCAGTCTGTGCTGTGTTTCCTTCCTACTTGCACATTCATTTTATCTCCTCCAGTCTCATCTCGCTTGTTCCTGTGTTGACTGGGCCTGATCCCTGCAGTGTGTTCTCTTTCAGGGCTCTTCCATCTCCAGTTTGGAAGAATCACCCATTTGCCTTGCCACAGAAGAATTCAGTTCTGAATTTGGGATGATGTATTGAAAAGCTACTTTTGTTTCACCTTTGAGCTCCAGAACCACCCTTTAAAACTCTGAACATGAGCAAGAGGGTCCAGTATGACCATAAATTAAGTTGAATTGTTCCTGGGAAGTTTAGTCTTGTTTAACGGCTTTGTTCAATTGCTCTACTTGTTCATTTATCTTTACATAAACATAAAAATTATGCAATCATCACATTTTCTCCCCTAAAATAACGGAGATTTTTATAAGAAACTCAACTCTCTGCATGTTTTTTTTTGTTTCTGTGAGTGTACACATGCACTTTTTTATTTTGTTGAATAACTCCCTTAGCCATATTTTCCTCCTCTGTTTAAATCTCTTCAGACATAAGGCAAGTACAGAGAAATAACTCCAAGTGTAAAGAAGAAAAATCTTGTTCCTCCCTCAGATCTCCATAATCGTGGCTAAGTGTTGCACGTTTATTTAAACTGTTGTAGAAAAAGCCACTGGTGTTCAGCAAATTATATTAGATTTTCAAAACCATGGCAGTGGGTTTTGAAATTTGTTTTTCTGGGTCCCAGATGAGAAAGAAGAACAGCAATAATCCACTTGGAAGGGAGGGTCTTTCAGTTCTGCCTGGTTAGTAGTTTAGTAGAAGTTTAAATATTTATTCAGTGGGAAAGGTTAGTCCCTGCCATGCCATCTCATGCTCCACTACAGGGTTTTATGCTCTTTTTCTGGGCCTTTCTCAGCAGGTCCATGAAGTCTGACCTCTCTTATTGGCTTCTCATTCCTCCATTCTATATTGATCATGCTGGAATGATGACCTCTACAGAAGGTCCTGGAAATCTGTGCTTTAAATATTGAGTCTGCCCTGGCATGGGCTACACACCCATCAGACTAAGCCAGAAACAAAGCTGGAATCCCTTCTGAAAGTGAGGTTGAATGTTTAAAATGAACCAGAGGAGATCTCACTGGAAATGTCCACATCATCACTGTCCTGTTCTTCAAAAAGCATGAAGATTGAATCACATTGTCTGATCGAAACAGGTTCTGCCGTGGGATTGCACAAACAAATGTGGGAACGCTGCTGTTTCAGAATCTGTTGGGATCTGCAGAAAAAGGGGTGTAATCCCTGTGACCTCCTTGTGAGCTGTGAGGGCCTTATAGGAAGAAATGTGGGACCAAGCTAAGAACCTTTGTGTTGGCTGTGGGAAGCAGTTCCAGCTTTCTCTGCTGGGGAAACATGGAATCCTTGGCTTAGGGGTGATCCCATGAAATGGCCTCATGCCCGCTGACTCAGGACACTGTGTATAAATTGGGTAAGCAGAAGCTAATTACCTCCTGTAAAGCATCTCTCGAATCCTATGGGCCATTTCACCCCATGACTAATTGCACGTCTTCTCATTTGCATTTGATCCAGCCTCCACAGAAGGTAGTAGGAGTTAATTTTCTGGGAAAGGAATTGAACTCTGTCCTCAGCGAGCGAGTTTCTCTGAGCAGATGGATGTTGCTGAACAGTGCAGTCAGAGCAGGAGCTCTGCAAGAGCCATGGGCTGATGGCAATTCTCTTGGTGCTGCTCGGGAGAAGGCCCTTGGCAGACCCATCCTCTCTAAGAAGCAGAAGCACACATTTCTGTGGCTCGCTCTGCAAGCACCTTCCCCTCAGAGATGGTGCATTTAGAGCACCAAGAGTGGAGGGAAGTGTAAGAGGGTTTCTCTCTACTTACCAGGCCATTTCTAAGCAATAAAAAAAGAGCAGTTAAGAATTCAGCTGACTTGGCCATTACATAGAATAGATTTTAAAAGCCATCACATTTTTTTTTTGAGCAAAGATGCACTTAAAAAAACTTCTTTTTTTTTTCAAAACACAAGCTTACACTGTGAGTTGTGGACACAAAATTGTTACTACTTCTTACCTGCAGCTGAAAAAGGAACCATGTATCTCTGAATGTCAAATGTGGCTTTAATCTGCTTCACAGCTTGTTTTGTTTTGTTTTTCTCTGTTTCATTTCCCTTTGCGGTGCTAAACTCTGACCCTGAAAGGTGAGGAAGTGAAGGAAATGGAAGAGTGAAATTTGGGGAGTCTGAGGCAAAAAAAGCCAAGGGAACCATGGGGCAGCCTGTCTGGTTGGGAGATTGAAATGTAAGTGGACTCCTCAAATTAATTACTTTGGAACCCACTCACTTAGGGATGTGGACTCCCTTCAGCATAAGTCTTACATTATGTCACCGAGATGGCATTTGGGGCTGATTTATGTTGGCACAGGAGTGGCCATAAAGTGCACATGTGTGCCCAGAGTAGCCCCTTTTCAAACAGAGCATGTTTATAGAAACAGGAAACGTGGCTGGAGCAGGAGCACCCCGAGCCGCTGCTGTGTCAACAGCATCACAAATACAGGTATCCAGGATCTGCACCCTGCCTGCACTTTCCATGGATTTCCACTCTAGTCCGTAACCTGGGACACAGTAACCAGAGATTAGTGGTTGGTGGATGGAGGAAAAATGACTTATTAGGTGAAATTTGCTCCACTAGAGATGTATATCTGATCAAGAGCCACAATCCACATTTTAATCCTGTTCTTTCTTACTCTGTCTAATCCATGGCTGATATTTCACAGTGATATAATCACTCTCTTTTTTTTCCATCCCTGGAGAATGAGGACACATTATATTAATTATATCTGATTCTGTAGTCCCATAATTTATCTTTAATAAAGTATGTGATTTCTGTCTGAATAAATCCTGAAGCCTTCAGGTCATGTTCAGGGAAGTGTAAACTCTTCACAGTTCTTTATAGTCCATTAGAAACAGTTAAATATATGCAAGCACTTTTAGGAGACGGAAAAGCAGATGTAAATGAAGATCAAAAATTGCAGAGCAGTTTTGGTGACTGAGAAAACTGCACTCCCTGATTCCTCAGATGCATTTATTTGCATGTTCAGTCTTCAACCTGTTCTGAGTTGTGAGGTGCTATAAAAGAACAAATAACCATCTCCATGATCCGTTTGGATCTGCTGTGCCTGTAGTGAACTGAGAGGGGTTTCGTGCTCCCAGAGTGCCGTGTTCTGTACACAAAACAGCTTCCTCTAAGTTTCTAAGGAGAACCAATGATGCAGGGGGAATCATTTTTCTCATGTTGTATATGATCCTCTCTCTTCCTCAATCTGAAGAGTCCTTGTGTTGGTATTGAAACAATTCAGGAGATTTTTTTAGACACCTCTGGTATTAGGAGTTGCAATAAAGAAGATGTGAATCCTAAAGAAGATGTGAATCCTAAAGCCCAAAATGCTGTTTGTCAGTGAAGATTTAACTTGAAATAGGAATCTGTAATGAGTCTTTTCCATGGATATACTCTACTCTTACACCTTTAGAGCTGACAGGAGGTGCAAGCATTGCTCACAGGAGCACATCTGTAGCACAGTGACTGACAGCATTCACCAGGTAACTCAGAGAGTCTGGTCTGTTCCCAGATTTCACTGAACAGCAGCAGTAAATGTGTTGCAGTTCTTGCTCAGGGGATGTAGGTAATCTGGGTCTAACTGAGTAGGCTATGGGAGTAGGACTGGTGGATTACTCACTGAAGGCTTACATTCTCTTTGGAGAGGACATGGGAAAGTATTTCTATCAGGGAAATACAGTTCCTTCATCAAGTGTCTTAGGACTTTTTTATTTACTGATTGCAAGTCAGATAAATTTGTCAAAACATTTGTAACCTGCAGAATGAAAAGCAGAACCAAACTGCCCTTGGTGTTTTACTGCATGAAATATTTCATGTCTGACTGCTGAGTGTAGCACTCAATGAATATCCTGGCATGGTCCCTGCTGTTGAGGAGCACAGGAGCTCTGATGCTCTATTGGGTTTGGACTGGGACATATTTTTATGCTTTTTTGGGGAAAACTTCATTGCAGGTAAATGCTTTCTTTGAGTTCTCCTTTGCTGTTTCATTTCAGGGCATGCTGATGTGTTTGGGACAAGATTAGAACAGAATAACAGGCACACTTATCAGAAGGATTGGGAAACAGATACTGTAGTGCTGAGTGGGTGTCATGGGGGAGGGTTTTTAACTTCCCTGGATTAGTGCCCAGCACAGGGGTAGATGTAGGAAAAATCATGTCGGCAGAGAATTGTGTGTTGAGTCTTTGTGGGTGTGAGCTGAGGACGCCCCACAGCAGCCTGGAATCCCATCTCTGCTGTCTGGAATAGCAGGAATAGGCAGCACAGGAGCTCTCTGATGGCTGAAGAGGCTGTGTTCCCTGTCAGAGCAGTGTCCATGCAGGCCTCAGATGCAAAAAGATCTGTTTATTAGAAATCAAAATATTTCTTTCCCAAAGGAAAAGTGAAAACCACAAGATTTTCAAAGTTCTGCAACACACTTCAGCTGTTTGAGAGAAATGTTTCTCTTCAAGTTCATTGAAGCCAGCACTTGTATCTGTTACTGCCCACTATGCCCATCTCACAGAGATCACTGCCCCTGAAGGACTTACAGCAATGCACTTTACTGGGATGGGGAAGAGCTGCTGGCTCTAGCAGCCAGTTTGTCACATGGGTCAGGATTCTGAAAATTAGGAAGTCTCTGAAGGTGCACGTTAGAAGGTTGCTGGGAACCAAATTTCTTATTTTTGTGCCTTAACTTTCCTTTCAAATACAAGCTATGCTGCAGAGCGTCCATGTGCATTTGTGGAGTGGGAGTGTGGCTTTAACACCAAGCTGGCCCCTAACAAATTCTCAGCCTTTATAATCTTGATACAATTGTTTGTGCCCCCTGTGTGTACTTGAAATGAATGTACATGATAGACGCAGGGCCGTCAGAGGCGGATATGAAACAGGAACCTCTGGAGTGAGCGTGAGTCGCACGCAGATGTAAAAGCCTTCAGGAGCACACGCTGCTTGCTGACGTTTGGCAGAAAGGGGATGGCCCGGAATCCCAGCCCAAGCAGATGTGTTGCAATAGGCACAGGAAGAAATCAGTCTTAGTGTCCCCTGATGGCTTCTCCTGGAGATTTGGGGTTATGCCAGCTTCTGTCTGTGATCCAGCCTGGATCTGGAATGAAGCGTTTCTTCCCAGACGTGATGTTTTCATGTTTTGGTGTCTGTGAAGCAAAAACTTGGTGTGAACCTGGATGGGGGAGCAGCAGCTTCTTACAACTTGTAACTTCCCTCTATTTGCATGAGAATTAGCCAGAGGAAGAAAATATTTATGCTCTTTTTGTATGTGAAGCGTAGAAACTGAAGGGATTTGCACTGAGATTTCCCAGCTGTGCTGTTACAGGGGTTTGCAGGCACACTGCAAATTCACCGCAGAGCATCTTCCACAGTGATCAGCTCCAGCCTTTGGTCCTGCATAACCTCTTCCCCTTCCCCTGCCCTCCCCCAGACTCTGGCATCTTCCTTATCTCTGATACCCCTCATCTGACCCCTCCATTCCTGGTCTCACAGTGTCTCCTCCAGAAGATGGACAAACTGACAGGTCTGTCAGGAGATGCAGGAAGGGAACCCGGGGTTATCTCAGTGTGCAGGTTATCGAAGGGTTGCTCTCAAGAAACGTATCTGGGAGCAGCACAAGTCATCCCAAGCTGGAGACAAGTGGAGGCTGGGCATGTGAGTTCCTTGGGACCAGCTGTCTGTGGATGTGGGGGAAAGATGAGAACTCTGAAAATAGTGGTGGAGGTGCCCTGAAGGCAGAAAGGGGTGCCTGAGATTGAGAAATGTGGAAGGAAAGTTATTTTTTTTGGTATGCGTTTGGGGACTTTGAATTAGCTTCCTCTGTAAGGAAGGGCTTCCTGGAATTCTTTGACCGGTTTTATACCCAGAAGGGAATTCTTTGGCGCTGGATTCAATGCACACATGGGATTTCACTTTGGAGTGAGGCCGCCCCGTGACAAACCACCTCCAAAATGTAATCAGCAAAGTTTTCCTCAGATGTAAACTCTGTGAGTGCTTCCACACTGGACTCCTGCTTGCTCATTCCTCGGCTGGTTTGTCAAAACTTCACAACATTTAGGCTGCTTTTCCTTGCAGTGCTGAGTCATTCTCTGAATGGAGTGAGAATTAAAGGGTTTGTTACTGTAAATTTTGTTAGCCTCTGTCTGAAATCCAAGTGAAAAAAACTGCAATGTCAGTTTGCTCAAAACTGAGCTTCTAAAAGAACCTTTGTCCTCAATACTTTTATATGTAACACTTGCACATATTTTGTTTTCTCTGTCACTTGTGGTCTCTTTAATGACACCACGGGAATCTGAACTGTGGCAGGATCAGACACAGAAAAAGCATGACCAAAGGAAAACAAATGTTTTATTGGTTTTCAGTAGATTTTTCAATCTAAGAGGTGACTTTCCTGAAAAAGCAACATGACATCTGTTTGCAAAGGTTCTTTTGCAGCCCAGAGAAGCTGTGGCTGCCCTATCTCTGGAAGTGTCCAAGGCCAGGTTGGACGGGGCTTGGAGCAACCTGGGATAGTGGAAGGTGTCCCTGCCCATGGCAGGGGGCTGGAACAAGATGAACTTTAAGTTCCCTTCCAACCCAAACCATTCTGGGATTCTGTGATTCATGGCCAGGGCACACCAGTGCATACAGGGACTGGTGGGGCACGTATGTGCTGCAGCCTCTTTGCTGGGTACAACCAAAGCCATAATTTTAAGGATTATCCTCATGCACACAGAGGAAAATTCAGTTTTCAAAATTCTTTACTGGTGATGAAACATAAGCCAGAACACTGCTGGGTTTTCTGATGTCAGTGTGAGCTGATGGAGTTGGCAATAAGAAAAATTATCCTTCAATTATAGGCTAAACACGTTTAAAAGAAGTCACTGAGACATAGATGGTATAGAGCCCCATATTACTATTATTATACTCAGTAAAAAAGAGTCCATAGCTGTTCTCTCTCCTCCCTCCTCTGTTAAAAAATTAGTCTCTTTGTCACATGTAAGAGCTGCACAAGTAACAGGAACAAAACATGTAGGTGTTCTGAACAGAGTCATTAAACAACATTTGTTAAGCACACCAAGTTCTGGACTAATTCATTCTGTAGCTTTTCTGTTTCATGTGCTCAGGTGATAAAGAATTATGCAGAACTTCCATCAGTGGCAATTTTATTTCTTGCCTTGAATCAAATGGTGACTCAGAATGAAAATGCCACTGAGACATGGGTTGTGGTGAGACTCTGTGGCTGCTGGTTCCAATCACCTTGTAACTAGAAGGAGCTCTGTTGGTGATGCAGGAGCCAAGACCACCTCTGCAGGGATAAGGCAAGAATTAAACTCCACTTCCAGCAGAAAAGACAGGAGCTGATAAGCCACGAGTTTAAAAATGTTACATTCAGTGGTTCTTCATAGAAAGGGCACTATTGATGAAATAGAAGCATTTCATGATAAAAAGTCTATCCTCCCAGATGTTAAAATGGAATGGAAACCTTTTCCCCATTTTTTTTCAGTCTTTTCTTCTAGATAATATTTCTAACTTCTTTCTGAATCTTCTCTGATCTATGATAATGGTATCACGTAATGATATGGTATAATAATGATACACAATACAAAGATTACATGTTAAATGTTATATATTTATATATATAGCATGGCACTGATTTTGGCTGTGGTGGTTGCCATCAATGCATATGCCCAGGAGGAAGCATCCAGCCCTTAGGCACTGTTTATTCACCAGGAAAGTTTGGGAACTTCTGGTCTTGGGGTTGGATGCACCCACTACCACTGTACTTGATATGCACTCCCACTCAGGATTGAGTCTACCTACCTTCTCTGCAGAGTTTGAAATGCCACTGCTCTGAACGATTCCTCGCCCACAGAAGGAGGGAGGAATTCAAATCAGCTGGGGAGCAAAGCGCTCTCCGCTGGGAATAGGAGGAAAGAGGGCTTCTGGTGGTGGGAGAAGTGGGGGAGGGAATGAAACCACTTTTGGGGAGAAGTGGGTTCTGCAGTATGGGAGGATATGGAGGAAGTGGGACAGGATGTGAGAGCACCAGACACTGGCAGTGGGGAAAGGAAAATGGATGTTCATCAAGCCCTACCCATAGGAAGAAAATGAAGGATAATACAGTGATGGAAAAAAACCTAAAACTTGGTTTTTTTCCATGAGGATACCCAGCCTGACGATTTGAGGTGCCCCTTGTCTTTCCAAAACTGTTCTCCCTGGCTGGAAGAGATGCTGTACTTCTGGCCAAATCCCTGCAGGCCCCAGCAGTGGTTTTAGCAGTGGCATCACCTCCAGGAGTTGCTGGACACCCTTTTGGTTCCCTGCAGGAAGCAGGAGCCAGTTCTGGTGCCTGGCACATGTCACCCCTCTGTGTGCTCTGTGATTGCTCTGACTGTAAAGCTGAAAAGCCCAAGCAGGAGGTGGGAGAGATTTGTAAAAGGAAAGGAAGGATCAGGGAAGAGTGGCTCTGCTTGCGTAGTTGGGTGAGGGTGTTTTCGTTGTAGAGCTCCCTATTTTTAGGTTTTATACTTTGCCATTGTCTCCTTTGCTGTAAGCTGAGCTGCTGCCTCCTATTGCTTCCCTTCACTACAGTGTGATTATAAAAGATGCAATTTGGACCTCATCGTGTTTTGGATTTGCTCCTGGCCTGTTTATCATGCTAAGTGAGGGTTACTAGGGAAGGAGCACCAATCCTGACAGGATCCAAGGCTCCAGGGATAAAATGACCTAACTTCTGTCTTAGCAAGTCAGCATTACCACACTTGTCTGTGTCAGGTATCCACAAACCTGAGACAGGCTTTTACAAGGTGTTTCTCAGATGCTTTTTTACAAATTCATGTGGAGATCTCCCCATTTGCCTTCCTGTTTTTAAGTCTTGACAACGCAGGTGGGTCGGACGCACTTTAAGGCTTCTTCATGCAATCAAGTTGGAGAAAACTTTTTTAGGCATAATTATATACCCCCAGGAACTGGATCTCATTCAACTTGCAGAATAAATCACAACAGTTAGTAGGACTGTACTGGATTGAAAAAGTCCAGAGAAGAAGTATCACGCATAAAATGCCTCACTTGCATTAGTTTCTATTTATTTATATATTTACAGGTTCATTTACTGTACAGGTAGTGCAGATGTGCAACCTATTTTGTTTCGATAAAATCAAACCATGTCCATTCCTAAAAGTGAAAGAGTGAAATCAGACGGATTGTCATTGCTAAATTTGGCAGATTCACTATCTTTTAAATGCTGCTGGTTTAGGAAGAACAAGGTTGAAGTGGAAAATACCTGCTCTTCATTATACAGTGCAACTGGAAGGCAGCCACAGTGCTGGACAATCTAGTCCAGCACTGATTGCTGGACAATCTAATCCAATCTAGACTGGTCTGAAGGGTGTCTCATCTGTCCCTGGAGCAGAGCGAGCACTGCCTGAGCCGTCCACACTGTTTGGATACCGAGGAACTTTCCACATCTGCTCCTGTCTCTTGATTTCCCTCCTTTCTGAGAAAGTTCTGAATGCTTCTTGAGCACAGTCTCTGTGTTTCGAGATAACACGTGAAAAGGAAACTTCTTGATAATTATTTTTTTTCTGTTAGCTGCTGGGGAAGTCTTTTCTTTTTTCCCTTCCCAGATTCACATGACTCTCAGGAGTCGAGGAGCAGATAGGTAAGCACTAAAAACAAATGCAGAACCATCTGGTGTGTGGAGGAGGGACGACTCCCACACTGATCTCAGCACTAACGCGCGGCATCTGCGCGGGGCTGGGGTGGCGGGGACAGGGATGTGCAGCACAATCGGCCACGGGGAGATCTGGCAGCAAACACCTTGGGGGATGAATGATGATGCCCAGGCACCTTTGCACAGCAGCCAAGGGGGCGGGAACAGCCCCAGTGCAGAGAGAAGGGGTCAGGGGACACACATGGGCGAGTGGGGCTTTGCACTCTCATTGTGTTTTAAGTGTTGTTGTGTTTGTTCCCTGTAGAAAAGGGCAACCAAAAAATCAGGAGTGGCTGTTCAGCCCAGGAGAGTTTCAGCTTCTTCCCTCAACTTACATGATGGGCACAGCATTCCCTAAGGGGTTGAGGGGAGGACAGAAATTCCTCATGGCTGCTGTCATGGGAGCTTCTTCAGGCTGTGTTGACACCAGGAAAAATGGATTCCCGGTATTAGTTTTCTTGTGAGCTGGAAGTCTTGTAGACAAACCAGCCCCAGACCAGGGCTGTTCCAAGCAGCAGCACTGCCAAACCTGAGGTGAACCTGCTAACTCCTCACACATCCATTGGGCAAAACTGACTGAGCTTCCAAAAAATCCTGCTGCCTGCTTTGGGGTCATGTTCAGCCCTCACTCCAGAGCTACTGCTGAGAGAGACCTGTTCTTGCTGGGAGTGAAACTGAGGCTTTCTGAGGCTGGGATAAGGTGAACTGTCACAGAGCCAGCAATAAAAGTGTGATGCACATCAAGCTGCTGAGCAGTGCCACCCTACTCTGTGTAAAGTCTTTTATCTGCTCTTTTACCTCCCTTCCTTCGTGAGGCTAATGATACTACCTAAGGATACTCCCAAAGGCATAAGTGGTTCATCTTTACAGCAAGCTTCAAAGACATAAATGGCTACAGAGTGCTAAAGTATCATTATCTGCCACTTTGGAGAGATGCTGTAGATTTGTAGAAAATTGGGCTGTTTATTCTACAGTTCAGTGGAAAAATAAGTCTCTATAGAAACTACCACTTCAGAGGTATTTACATTTCTCTACTATGAAGCATCTTGAGGAAGAACATTCCCATAAATAGCAAACTGAAGTTGTTACATTTAGTATGATAAGGTAATATTTACAAAAGACAGTGTATGTTCTAAGTCTTATTATGGGGTTGCTGTGGGTCCATGGAATATATTGTTAGGAGACTCAAATTTCCCAACAGGAAAAACAGTGACATGTAAAAGTAATGCATAAAAATTCCTTCATGCCCTCCCTGGTGAGGAAGCTGCAGTGAAACTGAAGATTGAAGCTAATATCTCTGGCAAAGCTGATTCTTTAAAAGTTCATTTCTGAGTAAGATTGCAAGAAAAACACCCACATTTTTAGCTGTAGATGCCCTTATATGCATGTGCTTGCAGTTAGAATTTGAGTATTTGTTACTGGTACTGAGCTGGGCAGTTTCCTCCAGCTCTGCAGTTGTAAAGCAACACATGAGTGTGCTGGTCTGTAGTTATCTAATAGTGAAAATGATACAAAGAGAATAAAGAAAATACAAATAGCATTTTTTGTGATTGCAGTGGTGGTAAGAGAAGTAGATTTGGAAAGGTTGGTGGGCAGTGGATTGTGAGCTGTATCCCTACTTCCATCCTGGGTCCATCTTTTCCAAGGAATACATCAAGCATTGCGAGAGCATTCCTTGAAAACACATCTGAAAGATTCAAGTACCTGAACATCACTGATGTCTTCTTTGGTGGTTGAATGCTCTGAAAAATGTCAGCCAACACCTTTAATGAGGCCAGTAGCAGTGGAAATTTATGCTCCAGATGTCAATTAATCACTCCAGTGATAAATAATGGCTGAAGTGGTTCTTGGTACCAAAACATCTCACGGTGGCTGCTGCGGGTGCAGAATTAAGAAGCACGTAGGAACCAGTATTGTCTTTTCAAGGTAGTAGTTTAAGTCAATTAACTAACAAATGCAACCCCCAAATAACAGCCAATAAAAAAGGAGGGGCCCGGCTGCTGCTTCCTAAATCGGATTTGTTCTCTGACAAATGACTGAATTACAGGTCTTAATAACAACGAATTGTATTGGTGCTGTCTTGACCCATTTACTCGATCCTGGTGTCTCTCCCATGCCTTTGTTTTGTTGTTTTTCTTGCCCAAGATTCCCAGAAGCCTTGAATGCAAGACATAATGACAGAGCTCCTGCCCTGGTAGCACATTGTGCAGTCTTTTGTTTCAAGCACACAGCATGCACCCAGACTTGCTCATAAAATATCCATAGCAAAATCATGCGATGCCTGTCTCTCTTATACATTTTTAAGAGCTGTGCCCTAAATCCATTAAAAGACTGTGAGGCATGAATAGAAGAATAATCCTTCCTATCATGTGGGTGAGAAAGGAGTTGGGATCAAGTAACTGGACATATAAAATGAACCATATGAATTCGCTGACTACCAAACTTCTGCTATGGGAACATAGGATCTCTTGAAGTCCAGCTCTTTTGTCTAAATGGATGAAAAGTGTTTTGCATAATAGAACAGAGGAACTTTGCACAATAAAAATGGAGCTGGTGTAAAGAGAGTTCAGAGAAACAACAGCTCAAGAGTCAGAAGATGGTGAGGACCATGTGTATTGATAAAAGGTACCTCCTGATTTCTAAGGACTACTAAGTTGAGGGAATTGTGTCTTTATGATAAAGTACTTTTGGAATGTGAAGTGGTTGCTCTTACTCCAGAAGTGAACCTTGAAAATTCAATTCTATATGTCAGAAAACATGGCTTTCATTGTTTTATCTTTAGGAGAGAAGCAGAGAACCTAACACCAGCCCACATGGATGTTCAAAGGAGAAGGGAATGAGCCACTAGGAATGAAAGAGAATTGGTATCTATGTCCCTAAGGCTCTTTATAAAATGATGATAAAATTTTCCACACCTCTTGTCAGGCATCCTCTCATCTGATCTTTTCTGTAGAACTGTAATGTCTTTAATTTGGAAAATTTACACTCCACCTAAGTCTTGGTGCCGTACTTCCTTTTCCTCTTCAGTGTCTTGCATCTTGGAATCATTTGCAGATGCCCTCAGAGGTACATTCCACTCTTTAGCCATGTCCACAGGATTTCAGATGCACAGATGGGGCTCGCAAGCAGCTGGTTTTCCTTCCATGGAAGGTGGGAGGGGACAGAGACATTGCCCTTACCAGAAGCAGGGTGTTGTGTTCCTGCTTCTGTGTCACTGCCCAGCGATGCAGAGCCCCTTGCACTTCCCAGGGCCCGTCCTCCTTAGGGAATGAGAACCTCTGTCCCAAGGCAAGGTACGGAAAGGAATGGCACTGGAATTTACCGGCAAAGTTTACAGCTGTACGGTTAAATGCAGATTTCCATAACCCAGTGGGGGTGTGCTGACTGAGTACAGCCCCACACAGCCACCTCCATGGGTGGATTCCTTGGTGGGTCAGACACTCCCAAGAAAGCAGCACAGTGTTATCTGGGAGAAAGTTTAAGAGAACAAGTGGCTTTAACATTTAGGAATTATTTTCTATAGAATCTGCTCCCAAGCGCTTGGGTCTCTTGAGTATGAGGTGATGCACACAAGTCTTCTGGTGCTTTTGCACACTTTAACCCCAAAGCCATGGGCTCTGTAAGAAGAAAATGAGAAAGCCTCATAATGCATTCTTGAGAGCCTTGACTGTACGGACCGTGGGACTACACAGATTTCTGTTATTAATTCATCTTAGTTCAGAAATGGATTTTATATTGTCCTCACTTGTTGCTGGTGTCACTCCTCTGAGCTTGGTGGAATTCCTTGAGTGAGCAGAATCAGTGTTTGCTGGTTAGAAACGGGCCAGAGGACAAACCAGCCTCCATATACTCTAGGACTTCACTCTGAAGAAAATCCCTTTGACAGAATCTTCAGTAACTAACTTATCACACAACTTTAAAAGCACAGTTTACTGTAACTATTAATTTGGGATTTTTCTATTTTGGTCATCTGCTTTTTAAAATGACTTGTTACTAGAACTGCCTTTGCAACTTGTTACTCTCTTTTCTACTTTCAGTTTCCCTCTGTACTGCCTTGGTTGTAAGTAGGCTGTGGTTTTCTGAAAATGGAACTGCGATATTTGCTGTGTTTTCTTATACAAGACCTGTGTTAAAAAAAAAACCCAAACAAAAAACCCAACAACAAACCAAACCCAAAAACCCCAAAAACCAAATGACCACCATAAAACCCAACCTAGCCAAAATCTTAGTTCTTACTCCCAAGCATTTAAGTTACTACTATTAGGACAAGTTTAACATAGGCACTATGATTGCTTCACCAAGATACTGTATTCACGTCTAAGTTGAGATTTTAAATAACATTTTCATTGGTAAGGGGTCCCATTGTGTGCTGGGCCTGTGTGCATAGATCAGCTTGAACACGTGAAATGTGGATACTTGGCCAAACCTGCAGGGGATGAAGTTTTCACGATTGTGGTTTGCCAGCTTTCTTTGTTTTACAAATAGCAACCTCAATTTTGCATTTCTGTCCCTGGATCCCAAATAATGTCAGGAGGCTTCTGTATCGGATGGGAGCCCACCTTCCTGGTTTGAGAGTGAGGAATTAAAATTACCAAAATACTCTGATTTTCAGCACTCTTCTCAGGAAAAAAGATGTTATTATTAATATGTCCTCCATATTTCTATTTTGACATCCTCTCTGATTTTGATTTAATTTTCATATGGTAACTTTGATTCTTTTCTCTTTCCATCTTAAAATACCTCAGGTTACTTCAGATTTTTTGGTCAGTATGTGACCTCAGCTGTTGCTATCATCAGCTTGTACTAAAATCAGCAGTACCTCCTTGGCTCACATTTCATCTGGGCTGTTGAATGTGGTTAGAGAAGTTGGGTTCCCAAATCAGGAGCATGGGATCCTCTCCCTGCCTCTCTTCCTCTGTTCTGTGGGAAGTTCCATCCTGGTGGGTTCCTGTTCTGGGTGAGTGGGTGGGGACTGAGCAGACACAAGCCATGTCCCCTGCACATTCTGCTCTGGCATTTGGCTGCCAACACTCCTTCCATTGCTTTCCTGCAGAGCTGTGCTTGCCATGTCAGGCCTGGGAGGGCCTGGAATGAGCCATTTCCTTCACATCTCCTTTGCCTGTAACAATCTTGAACTTGTTGACCCATGTGCCTATTAATTATTGATATAATGATGCATTATTTAGGCTTGTTTCAGCAGACGGATACATTATTTCTAGGCAGACATTTGCCAGACAGGCTGATAGATAGCATCCTAAAAAAAGTCTCCAGTTGCCTTTGTACAATAAAGGCCTGTAACTTCATTACTTTCCTCCCAACCCCCTCCTCTTGGTACCATGAAAGCTTAATAGGAATCTAAGTGTAATAATGATCTCTTTAGACAATGGGCTTAATCTTGACTGTGCTGGAGTTGTCCTGATGTTGGTCAGGCCTCAGAAATACAGAGGAAGTCGCCTTCACCAATCTGCTAAAGCTGGTTTTCCTAAAGTGCAATGAAATTATTTTGTTTTTCAACCCCTTGCCGTAGAAAGGAGAACTGATTTCTCCCTTGGTTGCTACGAGCTGGGTTGCAACGCTCCAGAGCTGCAGGCAGAGCTTGATGTGCATCTCCCAGGGAAACCTGCCTTTGATTTCGTCTACGGATCCAAGGAAAAGGCGAATCAAAATGAATTATCTGTAATTTAAAACATGAGTGCAGAGCGTTTTGGAGCCTTTGGAACTGCAGCGTCTCCCCGGCTGAAGGAAGAAGGAGGGAGCCCAGTCCTTGGTGGGAGCTGTGCTGGGATGAGGAGCGCAGTGCGCAGTCCCAGCTGACAGCGGGGCCGGGGACGTGACAGCTGCTCATGTCTGCTGCTGCCCTCCTTCCTCCCCTGCTGCCCTCCTTCCTCCTCTGGCTGCCCTCCTTCCTCCCCTGCTGCCCTCCTTCCTCCTCTGGCTGCCCTCCTTCCTCCTCTGGCTGCCCTCCTTCCTCCCCTGCTGCCCTTCCTCCTCCTCTTCTGCCCTCCTTCCTCCCCTGCTGCCCTCCTTCCTCCTCCCTTCTGCTCTCCTTCCTCCTCCTCTTCTGCCCTCCTTCCTCCCCTGCTGCCCTCCTTCCTCCTCTCTCCTGCCCTCTTTCCTCCTCTCTCCTGCCCTCTTTCCTCCCCTGCTGCCCTCCTTCCTCCTCTCTCCTGCCCTCCTTCCTCCTCCTCGCCTGCCCTTCCTTCTCCCTTCTGCTCTCCTTCCTCCTCTCTCCTGCCCTCTTTCCTCCTCTGCTGCCCTCCTTCCTCCTCCTCGCCTGCCCTTCCTCCTCTCTCCTGCCCTCCTTCCTCCTCCTCTGCTCGTCAGCCTTCGCTGTGTCGCAACCGCCCCCAGCTCTGATGTCAGAGCCCCGCTGCTCCACACACGCCGTCCCTACGAAAGCAGAAGAGGCACAAAAAGAGGAAGGAAAGCCGAGGAAGGACAAGAAACGCAGACTCGAGTGTTACAAGTCTGACGGCTCGTTTGATTTCCACGGGCTTCCTCGGAAGAAGCAGTCAGTTCTGGGGAAGCAATTTCAGAAACAATCAGCTGCTGTTTTCAAAAGTGATCTGGCACCGACTGCTTAATGCCGTGTGGGCACGTCCTGCTGCGGTCAGACCCACCGTGGGGTTCTCCTCCCGACACCTTGGGTGCCTGTGCTGAATGTTTTCATCCTTTGTGAGTCACTTCTGTCTCATTTCTGATTCCCTGCTACAGCACAGCCAGGAAAAGCTCCTTTAGTTCAACCTCGACGTGACCAATGTGTTTGTCCCCATTGCTCAGGGCCATCTCCCTCTCAGACTCCCCTCACTATGTGCTCACACTGATATTTTCCCTGGCTTTCAGGAACACCAGCCACACTGCCTCCCTTCCATAAAACCAGGATCTCACCCTCAGAAATGAAATTAATCCCTTCATTTCCCCCTGTTCAGCCACGCTCCCAGAAGTCCAGCCTTGTTCAGCAGGAGGGCAGCTCTTCCAAAGGGATCCTTTAGGTCTGTCTGAAATTATTAACAACAGACCTGGACAAAACAATAACTGAGGAAACCTGCATCGATTTCCTGACTGCTCAGCAGTGCATTGTGTGTCTTGGTCAGCAGCTTTGAGATGTCCAGGTTTCCTCCAGCTCATGGCTTCTCCTCTGATTTATACAGTCTGTCTTACTCCTGCTGACATTTTGTTGTTCTTTTTCCAGACAGCTCAGTGAGGGACTGTCATCATCTCATTTGTCAACTATCTCCTTCATCCAGTCTGTCCATCAGGCATCCATCATTATCAGGCAACCCCAGCCTTCCACGAGACAGTTCCCAGCTCTTTAAACTTGTAAAATGGTTTTCCTGAACCATCTTTTTTTTTTTCCCAGTGGTCCTCCATTTGAATAGATGAACACCAGAGTTTAGCAGCCCTCCCTTGTAGTCCTGGATAGGATGGAAGAATTTATCCTGTCACCTGTTGTGGATTTTATCTCTATGTAGGGACAGGGAAGCTGCTAACTCCCACACTCAAATCGAATTTTAAGTCTGACATGAATAAATGTGTAAAATGCAAGTCCCTAACACTGAATACACAAACTCTCTGTAGACTGTCTAAATTATTTCAGTCTAGTTTACTGAAATTAAATTACATAAAAGGCATACAAAGCAGCACATTGTTATGTAAAACCCTACAAAGCAAGTGCTGTGATTTTAACTGAGTTGAACAAATAAAAAATTAGGTGTAATTTTTGTTCAGGGCCATGTGTTAGCTTTTGAAAACAAAAAGGAAATAAATGAACCAAGTCACACAAAACATATGTCTGCAGAATAATGATAAAATACATACTGTAGTTGGACATCTTGGAAGTGTGGTTTTAATTCTTGCTGGTGTTGTGGCTGGAGGCTTTTGTTGTGCAAAAAGGCTACACTGTGTTTGTTTTACAATACAGAATGTTTTTTATTCCTACTACATCGGGAACAATGTAATCCTCTTGGAATAAGGTGGTGGGTTCTGAGTCCTTCAGCTGAGACACCTTCCTGGGAAGTGCTGGGAACGTGCAAAAGGCACCACTCAGTGCTGCTGACTGTGGTCAGCCCAGCTAGGGAACGGACAAGATTGACTTGGGCTATCAAACCATAAACTATGAGGCCAAGAATTCCGAAGAAAGGATTAGCTGTGACCAGCTGGGTTTAAGCAGCTTCACACAGAATTTCTGTCAGTGTGCCCTAAGGGTCGCTTTGTTAAAAAACCTGTGTGAGAAGTTCCAGTGCTCCCTATCGTGTGCACACTGATTTTGGGGAGAGAGGAGGTGGTGGTGGCTCTGACCATGCCAACAAGACTCTTGCAATGTATGGCTGGAAAGGCACTTGTCTCTCTTGGCACGTTCCCATTCCAGAGTCCCCGAGAGCTGCGTCACATCCCTGTCCCTCCCAGGGCAGTGCAGTCGTGGGGCGTTGCTGGCAGCGTTCAGGGCATGGGCCAACAGTGTAACAGCTTAATTAGCTCTTCCTTGTTAAGCAAGATTTCATAATGTAGGTACACGTGTTTAGCTGTCAGCTCCATTCTTGCAACAAAAGGAAAACCAAACCAGTGATAAATAGAGAATTGCACAAGCCAATCTCCAAATGATGGCATTGGGTGGAACATGAGAATTAGAAGCTGTGGCTACAAAGCAGATTGGTGCTTTCTATTCCTCCTAAAAACACAGCTCTTCAAACTGATGCAGCAACCAAGGGAGATACTGAAAGCGTGGAGATGCCTTTGTATCCCTCCTGGTGCTCCTGATCCAGGTGGAAGTGAGGAACTCAGCCCCACACCTCATCCTCTGTCTCTGAGAGGAGTTTAGTTCCAGGGTACCGAGCAAAAGCACTGCAAATTCACCCTCCTGCTTCCTGCTGGGAGTCCCTGACACTGCACAGGTCTTTGAGCTCCCAGCTCATGAAGAACTCAGTAACCAGGCACTGACTTTTCCATATTATTTTGAATGGTTGTAGAAAGACTTCTGAATGCGTAGATAAATCAAGCATTAAAAATAGAGGCAAAATTATTGCAAAAATATGGAAAAACTACTTTTAAAAATCACCCATAATTTCAAATTTTAAAGGTCTTATCTTAGATTTAGAAGGTAATGATTCATTTTTGTAGCGTTTTGTTGTATCACATGAAATATTTTTTGGTGCAGGCAGGTTAACATGACCAGGAGATGCGTATTCATCTCTCAGTACATTTGTATTGAAATCAATGAGTAACTGAAATGATTAATACCATTCCAGATTTCTTCAAACAACATTAAGCTACAAATGTCTTATTTTTAAAATCCCAGAGTTTTCCTCAGATGTTTATTTTTGAAACTCTGGTAGTATTGCATACCTAAAATATGAATGCATTTAGAGTGGTGGAATGTCCTCATAATATAATACATTATACATAGGCTTCTAAAATATAAAGGCTTCCAAAAGCATTTTGCAAAATTTAGATTTTGAAGCACCATGTTCCTACAGTTCTGTCCAGATTAGATTAAAAAAAGAGAAGAATACTGAATTTTAGTCTTTTTTACAGAAGTCACTGAGACAACCTCTTCTGACTTCATTATTTACATGCCAGCATCACAAAATTCTGGAAAAAATGAGGAGAAGGGGTTCTTCGGCACAGAGGTAAGAGATACCTGAAATACCACGTTCCAGAGTGATTCTCCTCACCCCCAGCTTTGCTGTGATTTTTTCCTGGGAGCTTCTTTGGCTCGGGCAGGGAGTTATCCTGATGGATCATTGTTGTGCCCCCCACCTGACCCCAAGCTCTCCCCTTCCCTGCCCTGAGTCACACACTGCGGACGGCAGCGTGTTGGGACAGAGCAGAAAGGGACAAAATCACCCGGTGCTGCGGGGGTGTGAGACAAACCCAGTTTCAAACCCTCGGTACCTCCCTTTTAGGGTATTTCAGCTGACAAGACACATTTGAAACTCTTGTCCCTGACGTGGATTTTTGCAGAAGTGCCTGACACTAAATGATGGCACTGCAGTAATCCCTAGGACTTTCTTCCTTCAGAGATTAAAGTTATGACCCCATTTTGCTTGTAAATTAACTTGGATTATCACCTAAGTCAAATAATGCTCTTGATCAAAATGTTACTGACAAATTTGTTGTTTACTTGAATCTAGACATAAACATGACCTTTGAGCACTGTGAGGCAGAAGCTCTTTTTTCACATGCATTTTTCACCAGAAAAACAAAAACTTGGAGATGATTTTATCCACAATTGTTTACTTAATTATTAACATATTTTTTAAATGAAATGGTAATGTTTTGTGGGGGAGGGAGGGATAATTTTCTAAGCAGTTCTATTCTGAATTGAACCCGTCTGACACAGATATAATCAAGCTTTTACAACTACTTCAAGGGATCAGTGCAGGAGGGAGTCATTTACACTCCCCTGGAAGTGGGAATGCTGCACATGCACCATTGTCAGGGGTACTCAAATGAACCTCAAAAAGAATGCTGTTAAGCTTTTTACATTCATTATGCTTAAACCCATTCCTCTAGTGATACAATTTTTAATTGATACCCTTAAATCTGGACAGGCAGTGGTTGATGATGAACTCATTTTTACTCCGGGGCACTGTCGGGGAAGGGAAGCCAATATTGTCCCGTCAGCAGTCAGGTACATTACAGCCATCGCTGTACGTCTCCTTCTGATGTGTTTTGATGGTGCTCATTTCTCCTGGCATGCTTTTAGCTCCCAGGGATTCAGATGTGTCAGCTACTATAGCTGTAAGAAAACATCGATGATGGATTTATAACACCCAGGCTTCAACTTACTGACCTGAAAAATGGCTGCAGATTTGCTTCTGCAGCAAAATTGGTTTTACCCATACAAAACCCTTGCTTCCTAAGTTCCCTTATCTGTATTTTAATGAAACATTTTATCCTGGTTATAATTCATGACTCTTGTCAGAGTAAGTTTTCTCAATGAGGCATAGTTGGGGTAGCTACTGAATTTATGGGAAGGAATCAACTTAATCTCTTTAAAAGCAAAGTCATCTTCTGGAGTGTCAATTGAACCCTACAGAATAATAGTTCTGAAATATCTCCCTGTCTGTGGGAAGGAGGGGTTTCTCTGGCAGAGAGATGCTGGAGCTCTGTCAGGGCAATAGTTGGCCAAGGTTGTACTCCTGAGCCAGCCATTCCAGCAAAAAACCTGATAGATTATTAAATAATGAATTAAATGTATCTAGTATTTATTTTCCACCTATGTTCTCCCATTGGAGGGGGAGCTCCCAGGGACAGTGTCAGCTCTGGGCTGTTCATGCTAGATTTGTTGGAAGCTTTGCTGAATCTCCTGAGAGAAAAAGGAATCTGCCCAACAGCAATTCCACTGGATGAAGTCAGGAGATCTTGGGTCACTTTTCAGCCTGGTTATGGATTTTCCTGTGTCCTTGGATTAGCTATTCAACCCGTTCTTTCTCAATTTCCCATCTGCAAAACGGGAATGACAGTATTTCCCTCACTGACAAGGAACAGGCCTCTGCTCAGGTACTATCCCAAACTGTAGGATAGATCTGGGATATGTTCTTGGACTTGTTGTTTTGTCTCAAGTCAAGAGGGTCTCCCATGTGCAAGTGAAACGGGATCTCTCTCCTACAGCCATATTTTGAGGGCTAACTGGATTAGGGAGAACAAATTAAAAGGAGCAGCATTTTAGAATTATTTCTGTGCTGCAAATCAGTTTAAATGTTTTGAAGTTGCATAAGATCATCCCATGTGGATGTCAGACAGAAGGAGCCAGATTATTTCGCTTTGAAGTACATCAGAAAGTGGCTTCTTCCCCTCCCTTCTCCAGCAATTCCTCTAATATTTCTTCCATCCCACAGGGAGAATTTAGCTCCTAGAACAGGCTTCCCCTGGAGCACCTCAGAGTGCATCCCTAATAGAGTCACGGGGATGTTGTAGCGTATAATTCATAACCAGAAACACTTCCCTTGTGGACAGGTTCCTTGACACACCCTAGGCTGAGGGCAGACAGCTGTGGTTTTCCTTCGGTTTCGGGAGACTGGGATAACCTCCCTCCTGCAAGTCACTAATGGAGATGTTTGGCTCCTGGCACCCGCTGCTGCAGTGGTGAGTGGAGAACAGAAGTTACTGGGCAGTGAACAGGCAGAAATCAGGCAGAAGAAGAGCAGGATGCCCAAATGTGCTCTCCTTGAACCTTTAGCATTTAAACTGAAAACTCACTCTGTCCTTGGCTCTGGATTGAAGCACCACTTACCAGAGTGGGTTTAGTGGGATCAACCTCTCTGGAAGCACAGTGGGAGCAAAAGCCGTCTGGCCATGGTCAGTTGATGGGTTTGGTCAGTACCACAGTGGTCTGGGTGTCCATCCAGTTCTGGTGGGGCAGGACAGTGAATAAAGGAGCTCTTCTCTCCTGGTGGAGTCTGAAAGTGAAAATTTGGGGTCCTCACATGGGATGAACAGGCCAGCAGGGAGAGCAGAGCTGCTCCGAGATGCTCAGTTTCATGAGTGGTGCTCAGCCCTGTTCCTTGGCCTGAGGAGACAGCAGAGCCCAGGAAAGGCTGCTGCAGTTTGGGGGGAGAAGGAAACTGAACCCAATCCCCTCCCCATCTCCACCCCATTGACTGAGCCCTTCCAGCCTCCTCGCAGGGGCCCCAGACACTGCTCTGCTCCGAGAGCCTGCGCCGGGAGTTCCTACCTCTTGTTTACAGCTCCCTGCTCAGACCTGGTGTCTGCTCTCTCCTCTCAGCTAATCTGCAGACAGAGGCCTCGAGGGCTTTGGGTTGGTGCCACCAGACTTCTGCAAGCTCCAGCGGTCGTGTTCTCTCCCAGACAATGACTTCAGTAGCCTCTGGGCACCCCAGAACCTCCTAACAAACATCTCTCCTAACTGCCTTATTAACTGATTGCTCTAGTAAGATAATAATTAACACCCTTACTTGTGCCTTGGCTCAGCCAAAAATATTCTCAAGTGGACTTAAAAATGCATAAAATGAATAAATGATTTATGTTTACTATTTTTAATGGAGCTGCTTATTAGCAATGCTCTCATACAGAGCACCGTAAAAACACTCCTGGTTTTGTTACAGATTTAGAAGGTGGTAATGAAAAGCTGTAGAGAATAAAATGGGGAAACACTCCCGAGCCAAATTCTGCTCTCGGTTGTATTTAAAGGTCTTGCTGAGTTAAATTCTAGAGAGGACTTTGGCCAGAAAAGCATTAAAATGGAGAGAAATCTCTGTCATCTGCTCATTGCAGCTCAGCCATTCAGAACATGCCCCAGCCAGGAGGAGGGTGCCTGCCCTGTCAGTATAGACCCAAAAACCCAAGGGCAGGATGTGTCTCTGTGGGGCACATCAGACAGGCTGTGTTTACACATGCAATCCGTGTTCCTGACAGTACCAGGCATGAGACAGTCAGAATTTTACCATGGCAGCCTGCAGGAGCTGTGCTGGCTTCAAGATTCTGACCTTGGTGGGAAGTGGGAAGGTTCATGCTGCAAATCTTCACTAATTTATGTTGTTTCTTCCTAAAAGCACTAATTAGGATGGTGTGGTGGACTTCAGAGAGGAGCCCTGACACAGATTTTGGGATATGTGCTATTGCCAGGTGACAAGAAATGCCACCCTTCGTCCATGTCCTCCACATGGAAGTGAAGGTGCCGCCCTTTAAGATCCAGGTGCATTTAGGAGCCTTGGCACGTGAGAATGGAGCAGGTGAACTCTTCAAAATGGGTGAGTTTACTCTGATTTGATCCTTCAGCCACAAACAGTGTTTGCTGTACTGCTGCTGAAATGAAGTGGTGGGATCCATCCCAAGCTGCCATGACACACAACACGCACAACTCCCAGATTTGTTTGACCAACCACCTCAATCACATTGTCTTATTCCAACTCAAAGACAAATCCCAAGCCCTGCCTCCCACTTACTTTCCAAGCTCTGTGGATCTCTGCTCAGTGGAGATGGTGCAGGCACATATCGAGATGGTTTGTCCTGAAATCCATATTTGATATTTAGGATATTTCCTTTTGCATCCACTCTACCCTAAAAATGCTCATAGAACACTTTTGCAAATACCTTTAAATACCTGCAAATATTTTCCTGCTCTCTTTGCTCACATCTGCTGTGAGAATTAATAAAGTTCATCAGCTGAAGTTCTCCAAAGAACTGGCAGTGCCTGATTTTTGTCTGGACAGGACAGGATTTCAGTGCTGCCTGAAAAATCAGAGCACTTTAAGATGCTGGAAGCGCCAGATCATTAATCTCCGGAGATCCTAGAGAATTTTCCAAACTTCCATTCCTTCACTAATGTGTAAATGAACATCCTGTGGATATTATCAGCATTTCTGGGGCAGTCTTATCAGTCAGTCCCATACGAGCTAAAGGCTACGGACCCGCACCTGTCATGAAGAAATACTGGATTTTAAGATAACTCCCATACCGACCTCGCTGATGTTCCTTGAAATGATGTATTGCTCTATTTTTTTTAATTTTCAGAAATAAAAATGAGTTTGCTTCAGGGCAGAGACAGTCTAAAAGCTTGTGCTAATAAATCTCTTCAAGTTTAGTAGCGTTTAATACATATTCTGCTTCAAGTGCTTTTTAAATGCGTTATCACCTTTAAGTAAATACAGTGGAAGGCTGCCAAGTGGCTGGATGCTGCTCTCTGTAAATTCATGCATTTATATCATTAATGCAATGAAATGTTTAAACCTTCATTGAATTTTGCTAACTGATTTGCAGTTTGAATGGTAGTAATTTTATGCATTTATCAATTACCATTTAAGTAGCTGCTCTAATATTTCTGTTTAGGCAGGCAAAGCACATTCACCAAAATACTTCTCATCTGA
This sequence comes from Oriolus oriolus, assembly GCA_013400235.1. Classification (NCBI taxonomy): domain Eukaryota; kingdom Metazoa; phylum Chordata; class Aves; order Passeriformes; family Corvidae; genus Oriolus; species Oriolus oriolus. The sequence goes on along the minus strand of VXBT01013715.1, from coordinate 585,043 downwards.
ATTAGATTTGGGATGAAGGAAAACAGAGGATGTATCCAAGGTATAAAGAGTTCAGAGCTGCTTGTTCTTGACAGGAAACAGCATTGACAGGGACAGGGATCAGCAGTTTGAGCACTCCCACCTCCAACAGATGTCAATACTCAGCAGCAGATTGTGTTCCCAACATTTTAAAATCAAGCCCTACCTGCTCAGAAGCTTATCCAGAGTCAGATATCATAGAAAAGTAATTCTAAAAGAGCTGTGTACTGTCTTTTAAAATTTTTACTCATTTGCTAAAACTTTTTGACAAGATATTAACATATATGTTAAAAATAGGCTCTAATTTCTGAGCTGGTCCACATTAGGGAATGATAAGTGTTCTTGAATTTTTCCTATAAGTAAAAAAAAGAATATAATGATTCTGTATCTTTTTCTGCCTGTTTTGCCCACATTTCAAGTTTAGAAACAAGCAAAGAATGGACCAAGTGCCTCATTTGAAGATACAGAAAAACATTTCTCAGCTCCCACTTGGGTTTAGTTTTCCAGAGTGACTAATAAGAAGGTGGTGATTGCTTCATTAGCATGCACTGAACTGAGTGCACAATGTAATTACATATTTCAGTGGTAATTAGGACATTTAATTGATTTGTTTTAACTAAATTAACAGACATCAGGAAAAAACTCAAAGATTTGTGGCAGATTTTGAAATGTTTTCCACACAGCCAGCTGGGTTCAGCTGAGCAGAAAATATCTGTTTTATTTCTGGATAATGTTAGGAAGATCAAAAACCTTGTTATTGAGAAACTCTTATGAAATAATGTTGCATTTCTTCATTTATTTGTGAAAAATTTACCAGCTGCAATCCACAGCATTCTTATGGGTACCTTTGCGGAGAGAAGAAGTGAGCAGTGACTCCAGCAGGAGATGTTTCCATACACTGCCATAAGAAACAGGGTTAAAATGCAGATTTCCTTTTATTGCATTGGTCAGTTGGTAACTCTGCTGCCCAGCTAGACAAATACAGGCATTATTTAGAAACAACTTCTTCCTCCTTTTTGGTTACCTACTTCCCTCTGATTGTTTTCCTGGTTTTGCAACCTGGCTCCACACTTCTTGATTCTGGGTTCTTCCAGCAAGATGCCTTTTCACTTCCAGTTTCAGCCTGAACTGCTGAAACAGCAGGAGAGAGCCTCGGCACGCAGCACAGCCGATCTTCTGGAAGGATTACAAGGCCTCTCCCATCATTTTACCAACATTTTGTCTTGGAGAAGAGGGGCAATATTTAAAGTAGAGCTTGAAAAGTCTGTAAGTTGAAATCCAGCTACACCCAGCCAGATGCTTTATGCACATGGACAACTTAATCCACAGGACCCACAAGGGCTCCCAAAACTACCCCCGACCCTCAGCCTGAGAGGGTTGGACACCCCATCCCAAAAAGTGTTTGTGTGTGAAACCCATTTGTCTTTTCATTTCTGTTTCTATTGCTTGTGCCCGATTTTGAATTTTCCCCATTTCAGTACAGCCATGTTGCAAAAATAAAGAACAGCCTCAGAATCCATCCCATGGGACTTGTCCCAAGAAAAATGCTGCAAATGAGTGTGGAGACAAGACATGCCTCGGAGGCAGCCGTGGTTTGCTGCTCGTGCATATCTGCAGAAGTTGGCTGTGAGGAGCAGTTTAGAAACCTCTGGGGTGAGAATGAGGTGGGGCAGCTGAAAGTGTTGTGGTTCCCACATTTATTGTGCTCTTGCATTTACAAGAATACATGGAATTGAGTGTGTAGCTGAAATAACAGGGAACAGGAGAGAGAAAAACTAAAGGAAAGGCCGAGCTCCCTTCCGGTAAAACCCGTTCTAGCTTTTAGGAACAGCTCATAACCCACTGTTTACAAACAGCAGCAACATCAATCTACAGCACAAATTACTCATAGTGAGAAAAAACAAACAGAAAAAGCAAGTAAAATCCCCAGGCTGCTGCTGAGTTCTGACACAAGGCACTGAAAATAGGCAAATTCAGACTGAAAGTCCCATCAGGGCAAACAGGTCCCCTCTATTCCTGAGTCGTGAGGGACTCTGCACTAAAAGGGGAAACACAATTTGTCTCCAAAATGTTTTTCTTTGAAAATATGGTTTCATTTGAACTAAACATTTCTTCGGGAACTTGTCAGAAACAATTTAATTTCATTGAGAGCTCTCGAGGCAAAGAGATCCTCTGATAATGTCAATCACTTCATGTCAATATTTTCAGAACGTGCCCTGCATATTTTTATTTCAAGTGATTGTTCCTATTTACATATTTTTCAGTTCCTTCAAGAAATGTTTAGAATTAAGGTTGGAAAATAAGGATGAGATTCATTCATTTGATCCAATGGAAATAATTTAGTTGACACAAAATTCCTTTCTATTTTTAATTACTTTATGTGGTAATAGCAGAATTTATTGCAACCCTGATAACACAGACTCAGAACCTATGGAAAAATATTTGCTTTAACAGCAATATATATTACCAGGATGTATTGAAATTAATGGTTTGTTCTAAAAACCATTTCGTGCTAAGCATGTTTGCACTGAGAGTGTTGGCTGGATCATTATGGCTCTGCTTTAGGAACGAAAACAAGTTTTGAAATAACAGTTTTAATGAAATAATAATTAAGGGGATTTTCCCAAGCTGTAGGAGAAAGCAGAGTTCCCAAACACCCTTTAAAGCGCGGGATGTTCCGAACTCTCCAGCCAAACCGAAGGAAAGCCGTGGGGAACCTGGGGAAAACTCCTCCATGTGCTGTTGATTTGCACAAGGCTTGGTTGGGCTCTGCTGAGAGCAGCCAGCTCGACATTTAGGATTTGGCAAAGCCCGTGGGGAGCAGGGTGTGCCCGGCCTGGGCAGGGCTGCAGCTGCATCAGGGAGATGCTGCACATCCACAGCAGGATCAGCCCGGGATGTGGGTCCTGGCTCTGCCACCCCTTCCCCAGCCTCAAATAAAATCCTATTTTTCAGGCTTTCAGAAGGCTTGTTACTATAGTACAACAACAGAATGTACAGAAGCTCAGCATCTTCCAAAATATGACCTTTATGCGATGTCGTATTTCCATTTCCAATAGTAAAATGAGGAGATGGAAACATTTTCTTGTTCCTTGCCCTCTCCCATCAGGTTAGATTATTGTCCATCTCATGCTAGCTGTCAGGAATCCAATATCCATTTATGTCTGCAACTCAGTTATATTATTTTTAGTATTTATCTATTATGCTTCTTTAGAAAAATACAGCAAAACAGGGGAGAATCACGTATTTGGATCATCAGCACATCAGGATGATTCATAGCAAGGAAAGAGTTGGGCCATTTCACGACCCTTTCTATCACTTAGTAGCTAAAATTCATAGTCTGTAAAATGTTTCAATATCTTACATCTTTAAATACACATATTTCCTTTTAGAAAGATTTTTTAGAAGAGTGTTACATTAGTTGTTTGTTTCTTTGCGCTCTAAGAAATCCAGACTTTGCTTTTTGGTGCCATACTGCGACAAGAAGGAAAAATAAAAAGTCTAAAACCAAAAAGTAAAAGCACATCAGCCCATTTTGCCTTTCGTTTGGGGTAGAAATGCAAGCTTTTAAAGCACAAATAGTAATCAGAGCTCAACTTTTCACTCTTAATGAGTATAGATTCCACAGCCAAAGAGTAAAATTAGAGAATAGTCCCATGTGCCCTTTTAAAAGTTCGAAGTTTACAGCCTTTTTCTCTTTTTATTGTAGGAAACCAAGAATCTGTTTATTATCTGTTTATTATAAAGCAAAAAACACTTTCAAATGAAAGGTCTTTGAATTAGAAAAGACTAAACCTCAAGTTAAATTGGGAGAGTTTGAGTGCACTATTGAACTCCTGCCTTCTGTTAGCACAACACGGGAATTTCTGAAATCTGAAGGGAAATTGCTACAGGAGTAACTGCAGTAGTAGTAAATTACTCATTCCATAGGAGATATGATATTCCTGAATATTGGACTCCAGTGTTCATAGAATCACAGCATGATTTGGTTGGAAGGACCTTAAAGATTATCTCATTACTCTTTTCCAGGAATATTTTATTTGCTTCAAGCCCTTGGGTTTGGTGTTTCAGAAGAGAAAGGTGCTTGTCCACAAGCAAATTATTTGTGGAAACTCAGATTTCAAGGTTTTTGGATAAAGGCTTAAATCGTTTTTCAGACAATCCCTTCAGTGGCCAGTTCAGAAAGATCCCAACACCTTGCACAAGGGTTACTGGAAAATGCTTAACATCATCTTAGTTCTGCCCATTTCCAGGGAAATGTTGAGTCTCACTGGTATTGCAGTAAAATTATAATGTCTGCTTTCGAGCCCTTCCTGAAAGTGTCACATTAATCATCTCAAGCTATCATATCAAATACTTCAAACTGAGAAAAAAGTGTCTTTCCGGAGAACAGTGAGACTCTACAGAAAGGCACAAATCTTTGCATTTGAAAGAATACTGTTAATAACTCACACTCTTCCAAGAAACGTAACATTTTAGTGCCTGCTGGGTTTTGCTGTTTAAATCAGTGGAGTGGTCTGTACGGGTTAAGCTTCCTAACTAAATTATGAGCTGTAATTAAGCTAAGAGATGCCAGCCAAAGCCCCCAGTTTGTGCTGAGGGATAGCTGCGATCTGCAGCAGAGGAAGAATACGCTTTATGTGGGGCTGGCTCACGGACTATTTTACATTTAGCATAAACAGCCTTCTGGCTACTCTGTTGTATAGATTCCTAATCTCCTTTAATTCAATTTCCTTTCCTCCTGTGGGCAGCTATAGCACCTTTTGCACCAGCTGAAGGGCTGTAAATCCTGCACTCGCTCACTCGGCTCCTCCTTTCCCCGGGGGGCTGGAGGGAAGGCTCAGATCTGGGAGCAGGCGAGAAGGGCTGCTTTGACCCGGGCTGAAGAGTTAATCTGATGAAAACTAGAGCTCGGCCTCGGCTGAGCTCTGCACTCACTTGTGGTGTCGAGCCAGGGCAGGACCAAGCCAACGAGAGTATTCTGGCATCAGCTCCTGGAGGTTACAAGAACCTTATGTATCATTTTATGTATTTTCTTTTCATGTGTCTATAATCAATTCCAGTGGCGAGGTTTGTGTTTTGGTTCATACAGCCAAGCCAGGCAATGGATTTGGCTCCATTTTCAAACCTCTTGGCTTGCTAAATGTCAGAGCCTGAGCTGGGCTCCTCTTTGTACTCCCATCTCATACAATTGGCCTGAGTTCTGTGTGTTCCCTGAGAGCACAAGCACGGCCCAGAATACAAATCAAACCTACTTGGGAGCCAAACACAGAGGTCAGTGAAGCAAATATTTGTGTCTCCCCAAACTACCTTTCCTGCCTCCTGGCACAGCCAGACGAGGCCCTGGCTGCACAACTCTCCTCGGTCCCATATGCCAAGAACTGAAAATGAAATAGAGTAATAATACAAAGAGTGTAAATGCAGCAAGAGTCTCTGATCAAGTTCCCCAGTGACTTACTGGATTCTTGCACCTAAGGGAAAACATAAATTCTCTGGAAGAGGGAGGCACTGGAGATTTTGGGTTTGCTTTTCTTTTGTGATGGTTTCTTCAGAATGTTGATTATCTTAGATCTCCTTAAATAAGGTGCTGGAGAGTAACCACTGCTGCACACAAAAGTGATCAGTCCACCATGAGGTATTTAAATCTCATGTGGTAATACCTGAGATAACAGACAAAAGAATATTTAGAAGACTAATATTAAATATATTATCTTTAGAATACTCTTACAGGCTTTGACTGAAGAGACAGACAGATGCAATTTTGCAAGAGTTTTATTGGCGTGTGGTCAGAAATGCGGTTCCAGTTGCAGCTGAACTGAGTCAAGAAACTATCAATCTCAAGATCAGCTAGCTCAAAAAAAAAAAAAAATTTAAAAAGCCCAAACAATAAACCTACTAAAAAGTACTTAAGCTAAGCTGGATCACTCTGACAGAGCCAGATTTGGGAGTGTCCACAGATGTGGTTATGAGGCTCATGGAAAAGGGTGGTAACCCCTAATGGGGGGCAGTGGATACACAGCTGTGGGCAGGCTGGAGGTGAAAACGTCTTAACCTGGCTCAGCTGCTGCTGGAACAGCTCGGGCTGTGCCCTTATTTACACAACACTGGGATTTCTTAAGAGAGGAATTCTTAGATGGAAGAGCGAGCTGCGGTCCAAGTTCACAGTGGGATGTGCTGCATCCCAAAATCTATGCATAAATATACATCCCCCAAACGTGTGGCTGAAGTGAACATTGAGTCCTTCAGAGCACCAGCACATAATACTGGCTCCAATTCCTCCCATAGCCATGGTGGTTGGAGCACAGGATGTTCCCAACAGCACATTTTGCTGCAGGAGTCTCAGCTGTAGATCTTGAGCAGAGAGAGGCTTCTATTAAATGCATCTGTACTTGTGTGTCTTTGGTCTGTATCAGATTCTCCTTAGGTTATTTAAACTGCTTCCAGATTAAGTTCTCCTATGCCCCACTGCTCCATGATATTCTTAACCCTCTCCTGCCCTGCCACCCATCCATCAGGAGGAGCCACTTGCCTGAAGCCAGAATGGAGCCCAGCCTTTGCATCGGGGGAAGAGAGATTAACTGGTTAAGAGTGAAGCACCCGGGCTGCAGATGAGGCCCCACCAGCCTCGCCAAACACGGGAGGGACACAGGGCTGTGCTCTGCTGAAAGGTCACGGTGAGCTCACGCCACAGGACGGCTTTTGGGCAGGACCCTCACTGGGTGGAGGGAGCTGTCTGAGTGTTCCAGGGCTGGTCTGGCAGGAGGGGAAAGCCTGACCACACCAAAGGGAAGAGGGGTGTGGGGGGAAATTGAATACGAGGGCTCCAAGTGTTGGGTTGGTTTAGACTTGATGCAAAGAGATGGAAAGATGTGGTTTAGCACATTTAATACCTTTGTTTCAATTTTTGCCCCCGGAGCAGCTAAGAAGCTGTGACGGGGTAATGACGACACCGACTGTGCTTTATCCTGAGATTTTTCCAGGGGCTTTTTGTCCCATACGCTCTCAATCTCTGCTGCACTGCAGGACCACAGTGTCTGTGGTTGTGTGGATCACACAGACCCTGTAGCAATTAGCCCTGGCCCACTCCTGAGAGTCCCAAACAGGAGAGGGACTGGCTGCCAGGCCCTGGGTTTGCCACACAGAGCTCCATGCTTGGCTGACTTCTGCTGTGTCCAGGAGAAGGTGGGGTAAGGAAAATCCAGTGTCACACTGCCCAGTTGTCCTTCAGGCATCTCCCTTTGGCTGCTGAGCTGCATTCAGTGTCCTGTAAGGAAGGAAGCTGGATAGCACTGGGACAGTACCTTGAGGTGCAGCCACTGGCATCATGTCCAGAGGTCATCAGGTCTCTAAAATTCACAAGATTTGGCATCTGTGCAGTCTTATAAACCTACATCCCCTCCACGGTGGAGTGGTCCTCTGGTATTGTCCTCCCTGTTTAGGAAAGGGCAGTGTGTCTGGGAGACAAAAATTTGGGAGTCTCCAGGTTTATTTTTCATTGGTATGAACCTCCACGGCATCCATTACTTTTTCAAAGGGAAAGTTTAAAACTGCTGGGATAGGTCTCAGGGGAAGGGTGAAAATCAGACTTCAAATTTTATATTCACTTAAGTTTTTGAAGATGGAAGTTGCAGATTTAGGGTTGGTCTGGTATTGCTGAAGAAGGTGGATGCCCTGTGGAAGACCTCACTCTTCCCACCTGGGAATCCTGCCCTAGTAGCCCCAGTAGCCTGCACCTCATCCAGCACAAAGTGCAGGTGCCAGACCTGCCTTTCCTGGCTGGTATCTTTTAATAAATAATAAGATAGTTTTGGTGATTCTTAGAAAAACTCGTGTTGTTCAAACCCACTGTGCTACAGGACTTCCCTGGCACTGCTGGGCAGGACCAGGGGCCAGAGCCTGCAGGGCCAGAGAGTGAATCACCCTGGCCCTGCTCCGGGGCTCTGAAACCTGCTGGACCCCATGAGAAAGGAGGATTCCCTGGTGTATACAATTTTATAGGATCAGACAGTCATCAGAGTGGCTTGAGAAGGGCACGGAGACAAATCCTCAGGGTGTTGGGAAAAGAAAACTATCAGGATAAAGCAGAGGCAGTTTCTTTTCTCTGCAGGGTGTCAAATGTATGTAGTTGTTGGCAGAAGTTTTCCCAGTGACCTTAGCCTAGTGATATAAATTTTAATTGCAACTTTAAATGACGCTGGGACCAGATGGGTGAAGACTAAAGGAACACTGTTAGTTCTGCTCTCCCCCTCTCTGTCAGAGCTTTGCTTGCAGAGTATGGAGTAAGGCTTTGGGAGAGGCCTTAGGTCAGGACCACTTGGTTTAGGGGTAGCAGCAGAGCAGGAATACATGTTACATATACTATGTTTGTATGGTTGAGAAAACGGCCTCAGGTTGCACTAGGGAAGGTTTAGATTGGATATTATGAAAAGTTTCTTCACTGAAAGAGTGCTCAGACATTGGAACAGGCTGCCCAGGGCGGTGGTGGAATTACCATCCCTGGGAACGTTCAAAAAACATGAGGATGTGGCACGTGGGGACATGGTTTAGTGGTGCTGGGTTAATGGTTGGACTCGATGATCTTCGAGGGCTTTCCCAACCTCAGCGACTCCGTGATCCTGTGGCCAGCTCCAGTGCTGGGGTGAAGGACGTGTTTGCTGCTGCCTCAAAGGACAAGCTGGGCAGTCCTGCCATCCCACAACACCATTTTCCAGACACAGGAGAAGCCCTCTCCGTGCTGGTTAGCTGCTTGCTGGGAGTAGCTGCTTCCAAGGAAAATGAAAGATGAGGGGCTCTGGGAGAAGTTGTCAAGTATCTGATGGGGTGGCGAGCAATTAAACCACGGCACGGCCCTCTCTTTGTTAGCATTTGTGAGGCAGGAGGGTTTCCTACCCAATGGCACGTTTTGAAGGAATGGGCAGTTTTTATTTCATACCTAAAATTTAATGGTGGTTGCAGCTAATTTCACACAGCAAATTAGACAAAATACTTGAGCTACTTCCACTGTCTGAACTCGACAACAAATGAAAATAGCTTTTGGGAGGGTAACTTGAGAGGGTTAAATATGTCTCACCGGTGCACTCAGTTTGACAGGCTGATGCACTTTGTCTAGATGATAGATATGAAAAACTAATATCTCAGTTTTCAGAGGGGGTTCTGAAACCTAAAATCAAAACCAGATGTGCAGCAAAAAAGAGCAGTGTATATTACAAAGTGTTGTGAAATAGCCCAAGGGAGGCAAGTAAGCAAAAACAGCCCTGTTCCTTAGCAACCCACAAAACAAAACAAGTAACAGCTTGGTTGGCATCTGACGGGGCAGGTTTTGGTCTTTGCAGTGGAAAAGAAGACTGGAGAAAATGTGGAATAATTCTGGACTTTTTAGTGACCCGGAAACACCTTTGTTTTCACCAGAGTGGGTACCTGATTTCTCTCCTTCCTTAGACCTCCTGCCTGTAAATGCACAGCAGCTGAGAAACATGGGTGTGCTCTTCCTGTCTTCCCTGTCCCGCTGTGGATCATGGATTTCCCTTTCCTCCCTGCTTTCCCTCTTTCTAAAGTCGATCACACCCATGGAAAGCGGGTGCAAAATGGAAGTAACAGCTACCAAATCAAAAGAATTTTGAAGGTTTTGCACAACTCTAAATCATGGAATCCCTGATTGGTTTGGGTTGGAAGGGACCTTAAAGCTCATCCAGTTCCAACTCTGTGCCATGGGCAGGGACACCTTCCACTAGACCAGGCTGCCCAAATGTGAGGAGTAGTGGGATTTGTGTGTAGGAATGGAAAGAAGTGTTCAGTAAGTAAAAAGTTAAACTTAAATACATAATTAATGATTTCTAAAAGAGTATTTAAATCAGTTTCTGAAAATGATGCTCCTTTTTTACTTTGAGTTCATTCAGTTTCTTAATTAAACTAGTGCCTTCTCTCAGCCCCACAAATGAAAAATTCAGAGCTCAGATCCCAAAATGTTCTTAGCTAACATTTAAAATTCAGTCCTGAAAGCGAGAGAAGCCTTTGCTCCCTTGAATGGGTGTGATGATGATCACTGGAGAGCTCTACTGGCACAGGTGCCTCCATCCTGAGAGTGGGAGAGTCACCCCTCCAAGCAGCAGCTGGGCTGCCAGATGTGGGGTGGGATCGGGCTTCCACCCTGAACCTGTCCGTGTGGGGAACGAGCTTATTCTGCACTGCAATGTCCATCAGAGCCATCTGCCAAGACACAGCTCCTGGCACTGCTGTCTGGGCCAATTCTTTCTGAGAAAATCCTTTCTCATGTGGGAAGTCCTGGGGTGTTCCTGTAATCAGCCCGACTCCGGGACCTACAGCTGGAAGCGAAACCATAGCGTGCCCTGAGGTTTGTAATCAAACTGTGAGAGGTTGCCTTTGTGATGGAGAGAGAGGGTGGGTGGATTTGACTTGGCTTGGTTATTTTTAGAGAGGTGGAGGCTGCCAGGCAGCCAGGTTTTGTGTTTTGGGGTTTTTGTTTGGTTTGTTTTGTTGGGGTTTTTTAATTTATTTTTAATTTTAACAGAATAAATTTCTTCTTGAAAATGCTGTTTTGGCACCAAAATCAGAATTTTGGGGGGAAGTTGATCTTGATGAAGTTTTCAACGGAAACACTGATACTACTTGAGATTGAAAAAGCAACTTTCATTTTGACTCCATGTTTCAGAGTTCAGCTCTTTTCAGCTTCTAAAAATTACTATGATATTAAAGATTAATTATAGATATGAATGGTTTGACATTATCAGACAGAACTTCTTAATGAACTAATTTTGATCCTTTCACTAAAAATAACTCAGAGTTTCCAGTCTGCAAAATATTTGATATTTTGCTTTTCTCTCTGGTTGCAAGAAAAGTCTACAAGAAAGATGGAGACAGTGTATTTACAAGGGCTTGTAGTGGCAGGACAAGGGGGAATGGCTTCCCACTGACAGAGAGTAGGGTTAGATGGGATATTAGGAAAAAATTCTTCCATGTGAGGGTGGAGAGGCCCTGGCACAGGGTGCCCAGAGAAGCTGTGGCTGCCCCATCCTTGGAAGTGTCCAAGGCCAGGTTGGACGGGAAGTCCAGCTTCCAAGTGGAAGGTGTCCCTTGGTGATTTTGGAGGTTTTCTGATCCTGTTTGCCAGTCTACTCTTTTTGCTGATTGCATTTAAACTCGAAGTAGGGAGAGCAGTAAAAGCTGTAAGTGCAGCCCAGGTCAAACGTGGCCAGTCAGGCAGTGCAGGTGCTGGTGCCGTACATTCCTTTTTCTAACTGTGGAGAGAAATGTGGGCATGTGAACCATTACCAGTGCCCGAGATCCACGATGTTTAATAACTTCAAACCGTTCTTTTCAAATTGCAAAGGCTTTTGCATTTGACTTGCATTGGCCAGTGAAGTCCATTAGTGCCTGAATAAGTGGTAATTAGTGGTAAGAGTCACAGTCATTAGTGTGTCTTAGCCCTCCCTGTAAATCACAGTTGGCAGCTGTGGGATTCTTCAGCAGCACATGGGGCAGGAAGGACAGGGCTCCATGGGAGTGTTTGGGAAGCGGCTGTTCCTGGTGGTCTTTTTGCAGGGTTGGAATCGGGTAACCCATCTGTGGTGAGCAGCTCATTACAGAGCACGTGCTTTGAGAAACCAGGAAACTTCAGGAGAGGGAATGCCTGGAGGGAGATGGCAAGTCTAGAAGTTGCAGGATATCCATGGCTCTTCTTTGGTGTCCAAGATGCGCTGAATTCACTGCAACCCTCATGTGTAAAATCAACAATTTTCTCTCGAGGCAGCTTTGTCTAAACGAAGCATTAACATGCACATTTTATACAATGGGGCCCTGTAATATTTTTAACTAAGTCACCAAAAATCAGGCAAGGAGATGCTCAAGGCTGTTGTGCATTGGTTGTGCTCTTGCCACTCCTGTTTGAGTGTCGAGGATTTTTCAGAGTGGAAGGCTTAGACTGAACACGTGGTGATTAATTTTCTTATCCTGCATTTGAAAAACAAAATATTTCTGTCTTTAAAAACCCTGTTTAAGGGATGGCAACCCTAGGCACTCTGTTATGCCAGTAATTGCCTTCACTTTGTACTGGTGAACTTCAGCATCTTTGGTGATACAGCGCTATCACTGATCCTTCCAAGAAACATGAGCCAAGAGATAGCCAGCCCTCGTGACTCGCTGCACCATTATTTATCAGATTTAACACCCCAAAGCCAGGTTTGGTGCTTCTCATACCTGTCCTGTCTGTGAGAATGCACAGAGATGGACAGATGAGAAACTTGTAGTCACTTTGCAGCTGTGTTTTGTCACAGGATGAAAGTGTGTGAGATACAGATCAGATACAGCTGCTGAAAAACAAACTGAAACAAAGAGTCCCACAAAGAGAAGGGCTGCAGCCAGAGTTCATAAAAGGGCTCTATATGCTTTCCCTTGTAATAAGCCTTTATTCTCCCTGGCTGGCCCTTTTAGTAATCGTAAGAGAAAAACTGACATCTCTTTTCAGTAGGAAAGAAGAACATTTATTTTATTCCTAACGGTTTTAACAAACCTCTCCGTGATGAATTATACATTTATTGTAACTGCATGCGCCACAGCCACAAATTCCTGCAGTCTCTTTCCAGCTGAAAGCTCCAATGAAAGACTTCCCCAGACAAAGGCCAGAGGATTTGAGCCATGGTTTTTGTAGTTAGATTAATTCAGTTACTCTGGATTCTCTGGAGTGGAGATTTCACAGGTCAGATGAGTTAGGAGTATTGTAAATGTAGTTATAAAATATTTAAAAAGTAGTCAATGTGGAGCCATGTGCCTCAGCTTCCACTAGCTTTCTCCCTTGATTTTTATTTTCTCAGTTTTCCCCCCAGCTATGACTTATCTCCTCTTTCAGTCTCCTTTCTTCACGTAGCACTGGAAATTACATCTAAAAATGCAGCCATGAAAGACACTGAGGATAAAAAGGTATATGTCCATGGAGGGTAGGAGGAAAACAGGCTTCCAGCTGTGAGCAAGGAGCCCGACTCCAGCTGATCTAGTCCTGTTTTGTGCTGGGAAACAAGACCTCATAAATAAGATTGCACTGGAGAAAAACCTGACACTGTTCTGCAGCTAATGGAAACATCTTAAAAGACTCTGAATATAGGCCAAGTATGTGGGTCAGTAGAGAAACTACTATTTATATTTGGACCTGCCTATGAATACAGTAAAACATCCAGCTGTTGAAAACACTACGAGAAGTTGCAGAAAATATTTTTTTTTTTGGGTATAAAATGCCAAAGACTTTGTCAGGTGATGTTGCTGTTAGAAGTGTAACTTTCCTCTCATCCCCTGTGAATTCAGTGGGCAGCTTCTTGAAAATTCCCTTTTGGCAAGGTTACCTTCAGTCTGGTGAGTCAAAAGGATCTGCTCCCTGAGTGAAAACCATGCTGAGCCACAGCAGAAAACCGAGATAGGAAATAACAGACACCGAAAGTGAATTTTGCTGTGGAGATTTAAATATTTCTACTGACTTTAGAATTCTAAGAATTATCTCCCTCTACTTGCTGGCTTGTCAAATCCACTTCTGTTTGGGAAAGTTCCCACATGCAGGTTAGAGGATCTTGGAAATTTTCATTGAGTTTGACTGTGCGTGCTGCAGGCGAGCTGTGTCCACTGCAAACTCAGGGATTTTGAAAAGTCTGAGTTCCCTACCCACACAACACTCATCGTAAATGATTGTAGCCTTGTAAAGAACATCTGTTATGGAATTTAGGATGTGATGCATCCCTTATAAAAAGGGAGAAGGGGGAAAAGGTTGCAGGAGTCACTGATGCTGTGAAAAGGGTGTTCATTATAATTTCACAATAAGTGTTTGGAGAGATCTAGGGCTGAGCTCCATTTTGGAACAGGTTCATCAGTGGGAGTTTTCTGTTGGTGGGGTGGACTCTGATTTCCATCAGAGCTGTGGGGTCTTTCTTATTCTTTATTATAAAAATGTATCACACTCTGTTCTCTACTGCACCCACTGATGCAGGACAAAGGCTGTCACAGCCACACTGGCTGTAAGTTTATGTGGGTTTTTTTTCTCCTAGTTCTTTTATGATCCAAATCTATAAGAAAACAGCCAATGTGTAATTCTGCACTCATAGAAAATGACTTTTTTCCCGCATAAATGCAATTTAGATAGTAATTTGAGTTAGCAAAGCTTAGAAGGTGCAGCTGGAGAGGGAAGTAGAGTGCCCTGTGGAAGGGTGTAGCTAAGTAAAAGAAAGCTTTTCCAGAGGACACAGGGGCCTGGAAGGGGAGAAATTGGATGTGAAACCTTCCAGAAAAGGCCAGAGGGCACATTTATTGCAGTCTTTAGCAGCCTGTACTGCACTGGTGGCTGGAGCTCCTGCTGATGAGCCAAATTTTGCTCTCTACCTCGTGTCTCTCTTGCTGAGTTTAATATGCAACTTTGTAGCTGTACAGGAGTGACCTGGTGGGGTGTATGAGGGGACAACCAAAAGCAGAGTTAAATTCTGGGGGTTTAGATATTAGATCTATCTGAAAGGCTTGGAGATCTGCAAGTAATCCTTTCCTGGGAACTTAGAAAGGGAGGAAATGATGTGCAGGAGAGGTCAAGCCACCCAAGCGAGATGATAGGGTGAGAGCAAGGTTCCAGCCAGGAAGCTCCGGTCTGCTCCCGGCCTCAGTGCACCCCATATTTCATCCTGCTTGAGGGATGTGGAAGAAATGATTTCATAATCCTTTGTCATGGGGTTGGGCATACTGCAGGTCATGTGGACAAAGCCATTTGTTCAAGTAGCTTGACTTGAGGACTCCTCAAAAGCTCCTCACGGCCTCTCATTCCTCAAAGGAGTAAAGTCCTGCATCCAAACTAAACAGGGATGGCTCCTTCCCCACTGAATCTTGAGTGCTGACCAAGACCTGCCTCCCTCTTCTCAATGGGGTCTTTTGTAGCTGAGAGATTTTGCTGCTTTTTCCACAGCATCCTTTAGGCAGAATAGGCCAAGATGAACTCAAAAGTCATCCTTCACTCTGAAAATTTTCAATTATCGCAGTTTGTCAAACCTTTGAAAAGCAGAAACATCAATAATGTTTGGTGTTTTGGCGGTTTGGCTGAGTCCCTCACTGCTGGTGTTGTTATTGGTGTGTCGCTGTCAGTATTTTGTACTGAACTCTCCAACAGCTGTCTTGGCTTCCTTCCCCACTAAAACAACTGCTGCTTCACAAAGAACACAGATAATTTTGTCTTCCTTGATATTAACAGATCAAGAGAGGCCTTTGCCAATACAAACTCATCTTTTATTTTTGCAGTCTGAGGGAGATCCTTGGTAGAATTTGTTGTTCTCTTTCATTCTGTACTTGGAGACCAGTTGGCATCCAATCTTTTCATTTCAAGTGATGCTGAGTGGGTGGGACATCCAGAAGGGGGATGAAAACGCTCACAAAAGAATCCCAAGTTAAAAGGATTTTAACCCAAAGGCAAAACAAAAAGGCCTGCACAGGGCACTAAAATAAAAGGCTTGTTTAAAGGCAGAACAGTGGCAGCACAGTGTTGGTCTGGGCTTTAAAAGGCAGTGAAATGTGAGAGGCTGCCCTGGGAGCAGTGTTCACCTCCCGCCACGGCCACACATTCCCTGTGTGCGCGTGGGAAGGGGAATGGCATCAAACACCAAGCGGGAAATGCTGCTGCTCTGCTCTGAAAGCCAGAGCTGGAGCAGGGTCTGCAGCACCCACAGCAGGACAGGCTCCTCCTGCCCTACAGAGCCTCTCTGGGTGCTGCCAGAGGTGTTCACCACAGAAGCATTCATGGAAATTTGGAAATAAAGGCAGTAGGTCAGAGGAAAATTTTATATTTGAGTTAAATTTTAGGATCTAAAATAGGGACAATATTGGGGGGAGGTTAATGCCATTAACAGCAAAACTCCTGCACAGTCTTGAAGGGCTCATCGTCCAGAATGCCCATGGGGATTTTAGATGGTGAATCTCCCAGCGTTAAAGAGATGACTTGGGTCCTCTGCTGAGCACCTTGAAGACTCCGTTTGTGAGAGCTGCTCAGTCTCCAAGGAGAAGAACTGAGTTTAAGGTCAGTAAAGTGAGAATTTCACACAAACCAGTCCAGGTTTAGAATTCCAAATTCAGGGCTTAGCCTTGCACACATCCCCATGCCTTGTCATGCATACATAACATACACAACATACACAAATGCCACTGGAATATTTAAATGTGAATTTTACCTCTTGGCAGAGTTGCTCAGAGATTGTTACTTGCCAGTTATCTCCTTGGAATCATGATGGCAAAAAGGTGGTACAGCAGTGAGAGGAGTCTGCTGGTTGCAGAGCAGTTAGGTAGGTAAACTAACATTTCTCACTCCCACATACTATGAGTAATTTGTTTTTTAAGAACTGAAATTGACCCCAAATCAGAGCATCTGTACCACACTAATGCGTTGTTGAAGAAACTGGAGGTTCATCATTTGAGTTTTCTATAAAATGTAATAAGATGGAATTAAGTGGGGAAAGGCTCTTATGTGAAAGATGTAAGAGGTTATTTTTAAGGGATTACCAGCGGGCACCTGCACAGTATTACCTGCTGCCTTCCTGGACTGTGTTACCTACTTGTGTGTGTATAATAAGTTGTTTCTTTACACCTGGTGTTATTTTTGCGTGCCTGGTTAAGATGCCTGCCCGCCACATTAATGTTTATTTAATGACCTGTGCTGGGTAGCAAATGAGCAACAAGCAGATTGTGTGATGTAATCTGTGTGAGGAGCAGTGTGAGTTAACCGAGTGTTCTGGTCACCAGCAGGTCACCCCTGATTGCAGACAGCACACAAAGGTTGCCCAGAGAAGCTGTGGCTGCCCCTGGATCCCTGGAAGTGTCCAAGGCCAGGCTGGATGGGGCTTGGAGCAACCTGGGATAGTGGAAGGTGTCCCTGCCTATGGAATGTGATGAGCTCTGAGGTGCCTTCCCACTCAAACCAGTCTGGGAGTCTCTGAATGATTATCTGTACCTGTTGATAAGCACTCAGGTCCTGCAGAATGGTTATTTATTTATTTTGTGCCTTTCAGGGAGTATGAATTCATCCCTACCCTAACAGGATCCTAAACCACTTAAGTGCATTCAGAATATCTCCTGCGAGTCTCGGGTTAGAAACATTGACCCATGAGAGATTTTAAGGGTTGAGTGGTTTGAAGCAAGCTCAAGAAATCTAAGACAAGTAAATTAAATATAGTGAAACCTTTCTGTTCCAAAACCCACTAATCCAAATGACTTGGCTGAATGGTGACGTGTTATCCCTTCTGCTACTCCTGCAGCCATGGCTGTATTTTGTCTTAAATCAAAATTTTGACTTTAAGGAAAAATAGAAACACAAAAATAAAAGCAGCACTCTGGTATGTCTGCCTGCTTACTAATATTAGCAAACATAACCTTGAAATAGCATCACTGTTCCTAAATCTGAGCACTGCTCGAGTCCAAAAATGCTCAGATTACTGACCTCCACTGCAATTTTCTTCCCCCCACCACTGTCAATAAGCCTTAAACCAACCTTTGAATGTACTGCTTGCCTCGAACTGCTGTAGGCAAATAAATAATTCTGTGATGCAGGTGAGAGAAAGGAGCTGGGTTTCTGAGCACATTCCCTTGGACATTTTCCAGGCAGCAGATGTGTATATGCCCTCATTTAGCTGTTTACAGATTTTCTGCTACAGGAGTTTGGTAATGCATCTTATACCCATAGGTAGAAATGTAAGGAAAATTTGGGCACTCTGGGCTGTGCTTCAGCTCATGAAGTCATCACAGACCTCAGAGCTCAGCTCCATCTCTAAAGTGGGGTTCATGGTTTCATAGAGGTGTTGGAGGTACAAGGAAGTTGCACCTTGGGAAATGAAACATTTCAAAGGAGCACCTTTTCAACCCCTGAAAAAGTGAGAGCACATCCTTGTAAGATGTGTTTGTACGCGGTGCAGATTTTTAAGGAAATGCTGAATTGTGTTAGTTTGTCTTCAGAATGTCTTCACTCAGCCTAAGAAAACTTGTAATTGTTAACTTATATACAATCATGTTTGTCCTAATTAGTATTTGTGAAGTGATTCTAGACACCCACATATAGAAAGTTATTTAGTATTTAAAAATTACTATTTTCCTAGTGCTCTCTCTGCACTAGCTGCATAAATAGCCCCAGAACATTGCTAATAAAATTAGAAGGGACAGGCAGAGGAGACTTGGTTGTGTCTGGGTCAGCTGTGGTTGATGTTCTGGCTTCACCACGGTGGGTTCCTTGGGATGACAACGGAGCCCTGTTCCCACATTCTTCGGTGTTCCTTCAGAAACAGAATGTGCTCATTGCTGTCACCTTCCACCTGCCCTGGGAGACCTCAGACGTGGCCAGAAGGGACACAAATGGTCACTCAGTGACTCTCAGGAGCTCTGAGTTAGTCAAGGATTATAAACACTTGAACATAACAAGCAATGCATGTGGCATTCTTTACAGTTTTATTCAGTACACTCCAAACTTTGTGATCTCATTTTTTTCTAAAACTCTGGAAATCGGAAGAGGTGATGGTTTCCTTAAACTGAATGATTTTGGTGACACCATTGACTGGTAGACTGTTTATAAAAGGTATACCAAGTAAAAGTACACTTAGTGAAAAGTACTTGAAATATAAATGGCCAAATCTCACTGCAAAAAGAGACAGCAACTGGGACTTGCCCTCATCTGTTGTTTCTTCCCTGCAATATATAAAAATTATGAGGCATCTCATTTCAGCAAATGCCTCTTTCTGATGTCTGTAGCTTGCTGGTTTTTTCCTGCATTGGCTTTGGAGTCTTGCATCCCTAAACGGAGCACCATGGGCAGCCATGAGTCACTGTGCAGGAACTAAATGTCAAAGTTGAACTCAAGTTTACTGCCACAGTTGGTGTGAACAGTGTGACTGGTGTGTCATTCCCATAGCACGGATGTCTGGGAGTGCTGGGTGCCCCCTCTCTGAGGAGAGCCTCATTCGACAGAGATGCCACCAAAAGCACGGCAGCCTCTGCCTTGGTGACCTTTAAAATGTACATTTGAGGGGTTCAACAGACCTTGAAAACAAATGTGGGGACCCAAAATGATCTGTGGGGCAAAGTGCCCCCCAAGTCAGGAGAGCGGCCGTGTCTCCAGCGTGACTCTGCGGACGCGCCGCAGCCCAGCGGGATCCCGTGTCTTCCACAACAGCTGAGTATGGATAACTGAGGTCTCAGACAGGAGGTGCCTTCAGGAGGCTCTGCTGGGCTCCCTCCTGCAGCCTTGCACTGGAACAGAATGTGAAAATTGTCTGTCTTGGGTCCTTGTCTGGCCTCTTAACAGAATCCTCTTTAGCCTAAATGGGGAGAGCCAAAGGATTCTGATAGAAAACCCTCCCCTGCTCCTGTGTTGGGGAGTAACTTCAGGACACTTGTTTGGGCTCATTCCCTGCCCTAATGTCACCCCTGCCATTGTGGGCTTTCCTTCTGGCGACTCATAGCATTGAAAATAGGAGAATATGGAGGAGTCACTGTGACTTTGCAGAGACTGGGCTCTTTCTGCTCCTGACCTGCCCAGAGAGCTCAGGAAAATTCCTTCAGTGTGCTACCACTCTGCTTTGTCTTCTGAAATGAGGGGAGAACATTTTTGAACCATTTTGAGACCAATGGCTGAAGCCTGTTGTTCACTATGAAGTGCAGAGGAAGTTAAAGAGGATATGTCAAGCAGAGGAAGTTAAAACACGAAAATGGAAAACAAAATGCAGAAACAAAAGTTGCAAGCATTCCTTACTACTTAAATTAAGACTTCTTGGAATCAAGGATCATCCTTTCTGAGCACTGAGCAAATGTCAAATGATGACTGTATTTAATGATGGGTTAGGACCATGAGTTTGGGATAGGTTGTGCCACTGTGATGGGAACTCAGCAGTTTGATTTCTTGGGGCGTTAAAGGCACACAGCATCTTGCAGTTTAAATGTTATGTTTTTCTCTTTTCTTATCTGGCTCTAAAACTTCATTCCCATTCAGTAGAACAAAAATAAATAAAATCACTTTACAAACCCTAACAACTGCAAAAATGCCCTTTTGGTATTTTTAGGTCTTTTCAAGGAACCTTGTTTGTAAAATGTTATTTATAGATCTTTTTTATATGCTCCCAGCTAACCTGCCCTGCTGGGTCTTTGCAGGAGCCTCTGCACTACCACAACACATCCCTGGGAATGTCAGCATTCCTCTGCAGAGGTGTCACTTCAGCAAGGACTCCTAGCTCAGGAGGTACACATTGTCCTACATAAAGTGCCAGTGCTGAGCCTGTTCCAGTTTTAGTAATTCCCCTTGTCTACATACAGCTTGAACTTTACAGACAAGGATTCATTCCCCTGCTCACAGTCTGTAAAACTTCCTAAGGACAGGACAGAAAAACTGGGAGCAGGGCATCGTAGAAGTCTCAGTTTGTGGAATGAAATTTGGAGCAAGAAGGGTAGTTGTCTGTTGCTAGAGTTCCCCAAATCAAAGTGAATTAACCAAAATAGCTTATGGGACAAGGTAGGACTCATGGTGGGGAAACATCTTGGTAGAAAAAGACTTGGAGGATGCAGACAGCAGAGATCTGGAATTCTGAAGCGTGTTCCAAATGTGGCCTTTCCAAAGACCAGTGGTGGTGGTGCTTTGTGGTGGTGGGACTCGGCCGGGGCCCGGTGTCCTGAGAGGTGCCAGGTCAGAGTCCCAGCGTTGCTGAACTGCAGCAGCTGCTCTGTGGCTTTGGATGCTGTCGGGATATTCCGCTTGGCTGCCAGGCTCGGAATGTCACATTGGATCTCTGGGCACTCCTGGCCTAAAAGAGCCAGGCAGCCCTGCTGGGACAGAGTCCTTTCCACAGACTCAGCAGGAGCCAGCTGTCATGACACCGAAAAGGCTGGGAGAGCCATGGCTATTGGAAACAGGGCTTAGGTTCAGCTGAAGGAGACGTCTGAGAAGCAACTTTTCCCAAAACTTGAGAAAAGGTCAAAGCATGTGGAGTTGGCACTCTGGGACAGTCCTACTCCTCGTAACTCATGTAACCCTATCTGTACAAAGCCATTCCCAGCTTTCACCTCCTTTCCAGGAGAAACTGAAACTATTTCAACTTTGTGGAGATGCCTGGACATCACACTTACCTTACTGTGGACCACTGACACTTTCACCTCTGTCTCATCAAACTCTAAAAATAACTACTTTTTTTTTTGTCTCCAAAGCCTTGATATCTCTGCAATCTTTGCTCTTACTACTTTTGGATCTCCAGCTTTTGTGAGTCATATCTGCAAATTACATGGCTTGGATTTCAGTGGTGACCATCTCAAAGTGGCTGGTGGAAAAATTCACCCTTAGTTCATGGGTTTTTATTTGGTCCATGGCCTTGCTGTGGTGAGTCTTTGCCATTTCTCTTTTAGTTTTTAAAGACACTTAATTGTACGTTGGCATTCAGGTCCATTGTAAGGCAAACTTTCCTCTGCCGGCCTTGGAGGCTTTATTAACTTAAGTTGTCCTTAAAGCAGAAAGAGGAGTTTTAAGTCCTGTGTGGGGTCTGCAGGTAACAAATAACACGAGGAGTGTGGCAGGCAGAGCAGGGGTGACAGGCACAGACAGGGACAAGCTGTGGGAAGCATGGAGGTGCCTGCAGCCCTGCCAGGAGTTCGCAGGGACACCCAGACAAGATGCACTTGCCATGCGGAAGGTGACACAGGAAACATTACGTTTCCCGGAGCGGTGGCAGGGAATGACAAAGAGCGTCCTCTATGAGCTCAGATGTACAGAAAGGAAAGCATTTTGTCAGCTGCAGCCTCTGACAGAATGAGGATTGTGGGCTTCTGCATTCAAAACCAAATTTCCTTAAATTGGCAAGCGGCTCCTAGTGCTGCTGTGGAGAGTCTTTCCAAAGCCGGAGCGAGGGAATTGACACCGTGCTGAAAACAGCAATGAAATCACCCGGCTTCCTTCCTCCCGAGCCAGGCTTTGTGCCGGGCCCGCCGAGCCCGGGCCGGGCCCCGGCGCGCCCGCCCGCCCGCAGCAGCGGCCCCACACAACACGGCCATTCAAGGGCCCCGGCTGCCCCGCCAGTGATTTATGGCACGCAGCACAGATTCTGATGTGTCATGCTGCAGGGGGAAAGGAAAGCGGCACCGGGGTCATGAACAAAAAGGAATTTGCTTATCCAATTTCCGTCTCTTTCTGAGTTTGATTGGAACTCGCAGTTGTCAGCTTGCGTTTAAGTCTCGTCTTTGCCGACGCCTCCTGAACTGCGGAAGGTCAAAACCAATTATTGTTTTGCCTCCGGGGACTTTCCTTCTTCAGAGGGACCTTACAGTGGACATTCTCTGAACCCTTTTCCTTCCAATTAAGGCAGCAAATTCCTCTTTTAGAGGGTTTTGCAGGGAGTGAGGGGGACAGTAATCGGGAGACTGATAGATTTATCAATAGCCTTGAAAAACAAAGCCTGTATGTCCGGGGAAGCTTGAAGTCTAATTCCTTTCAGTGACTTTTCTCACTCTGAACTTTAAATCTGTCGTTTCATTACACCGGGAATGGAAAGTCCCTAATTTTCCCATGCTACAGATTTCCTCTGTTTTTTAACCTTCAAATACCACATGGATTTATGCCTCTTGAGTACCTGCTGGTTAAGTTCCTCATGTAGATAAAAATGTTGAAGTTCTCTTTCTGGAAAGAATGTGCAGCTTTATGGACTGGAGGCAGTTGAGAGAGGCTGTACCTAAAGGAGCAGTTGTAGTCTGACTAGTCCTGAAGAAACCTTCCAGGTCTTCAGGGTGAAAAGGAAAAACTGTGGGAAACACAAAAAAAAAAGAAGGTAGAAAGGCTCTTAAGTGTGAGAAATAAAAGCAAGTTTCAGAAATAAAGTAGAAGTGTTTAAAACATCCCGAGATAGTTTTAGATTTTTTTTCCCCTTTCCTTTCTGTTTTGGACAGCATTGTTTTCAGTTTTATTGACAGCTTCTCTTCTGCTCCAATCCATTGATACCACTAGAGCCTGTATCAGCAGATGGATTTTTAAAAAATTAATTTATATATCACATGCTGCTGTACTTATTCCTTTATCCATTGCAGGGGTTAAATCTACTGCTTCCCCTATATTTTTCACGTACAATTTGTTGTGGGAGAGGTGAGCGGAAGAGCAGACAGAAAAGAATGTCTCCTGCAAGAGAAAATCCAATGTAAGGTCAGGGGAGGGAGGCTGTGGAGGAACAGTGAGTACAGGAAGCAATTCTTTGGAATTGCAATTGGCACAACACGTTTCAAAAACACTTTGTAATTGTTATTTGTATCAGGATGAACTGTGAAACCACAGCACAGGTGTGGGATGTAACCCCTGCTCCTCACCAGGTACTTCTGGGTACTGGAATGTTTGGGTGGTTGCTGGCTTGGCTACACTGGCTGCTCATATAAAAACACAGGATTGTGGACAATATTGAAGGAAGTCTGTTTTTCTGGAGCTGGCAGATTTAAGACCCTTGATTAAATGCATTCACAGCTTCTCTGCAGAATTGCAGAGTTCTCATGATGTGATTATAGGGCAGCTGTGGTCTGGTGGACTCAGAACTCAGAAATTAGGAAATGTGAGTTGTCTTGATCTGCCACAGTCTGTTTTGTGACATCCTGGGCTGGTCACTTAAAATATTTTGGCTACTTGTTGACAAACCTACTTTGGATGTTTACTTTTGGAGGACTCACCTCACTCCCTTGACTGTGTTGCCCACAGAGGGTGTGGACTGACTGGTTGAGATGCTCAGGTTTCCATCTCAGATGCCTTCATTCAGCAGATAATGGGGCTGATGAGTGCCCTGTTGGTCCACTATTTGCAATTGGTTTATAATGGGTTAATCCATTAACCCTTTATAATCTTGATCATGTCTTTCCTTACCAAGCTGAGTAAGTCTAGGGGGTACGGATAAATGACTTGCCATTTACTGTTCCCTTTGCCATGTGCGTGTAACGAGAGTCAGCCAGGTATTAATCCTTTCTAAAACATTTATAAATGAAACTTGAATGCAGAGTGTGGCTAAAATCCCCTCAGGTATGACTGAAAGCAGAGGTGCAGAGCACTGTTTTCCTGTGACACTGCCCTCAGCAGCCCTGGAATCACATCTGGACACACATCATGGCAGCAGCAGTTTTCTGGGTATAGAAATAATTTATTGGTTGAAAAGAACGATTCCCTTTTTACCCAGAGTAAAGAAAATCATCCAGCTCTAATAATAACTCGCTAATCTCACCCCACCAGAGCAGCGCAGGGAGCGCAACGGAAATTTCCTTCCCAGCTGCTGGGAGAGCCTGTCCCCAAAGAGGGCTTTTCTTTTGATAAGGTGTCTCCTCTCCCGGGCTGCTGAACCAGCCTGAATCAGCACGTCACCCTGGAGTGCAGGAAGATCCCGGTCTCCGCCGCTGAGTCACATGAATAACTGGAATAGTTCTGCAAAGCAGAATTAATTCCCAGAACCTCTTCGGGCATATACCAGCAGGCACATGATTTTGCTCCAGCGTTACTTTACAGCTCCATGATGTAGTGGAAAGGACACTACTGATACTTTTAATTGAGATAAAGCAGTTTACCTGGTGTTTAGAGTGTTAAACCTTACGAGTTTATTGTTGACACTCTCCTGCTTCCAAGAAGATTTAAGAATAAGCCAGGACATAACAGAGCTATTAGGGTTAAGCTCAAATCAACTGTGCAATGACTCAGAGCTTGTAGTCCTTTCAAACCAAGTGCTGGGGGGAGAAGCTGCTTATTATTAACTGTTGAGTAGCTCGTGGTTTGTGCAGCCTGTTTAGCCAGCAAAGACATCTATGGAAACTCTCTGGGGGTTTTGATCTATTACACTGTGAAAAAAAGTCTGATTTACAAGAAAACCAAATCAACAGCACTGAGATTGTGGTTTAGCAAGGTCCTTAGACGACATGCTGGAAATTTGGGCAGAGCTATTGAATTCTTTATAGAACCTTTCAGTAAATACTGCTGGTATGTTAAAGAAATGAACTCGTCTGAAAGAGAGGAGTGAAAGAAAAAGGCTCTGTAGCAAAGGCAGGATCCAGGTGTCCCAGAGTGGGGAGGATGAACTATGGAAATAGGATGAACTAGAATCATAGGAAAGCAAGGAGAGGGTTGGTTAGTGGTTAGTGAAAATTGTTGAGATTTTTTCCACTTAAGCTGCATTTTGTGATCTGAATAATAATGACAAGCTGATCAGACACACAGAAGAAGCACTACTCGTACTTGCACCTGTTGCTCTGGAATACATAATAAATGAATATAGGATAACTTGTTCTGCACTCCAGCATCATTGATAACAGGAACTGATTACATGGCTTTGACTTCTGCTCTCTCTTCATTGTTCTAGAATATTAAAATCAAAGTTTTTGGTATTTCTCCAGAAAACCTGATACGGGGTTGCTCTTGGCCTTTTAGTTTCAGCAACCATCACAAAAGTACAAGAAATCTAGAAATTCAATGCAGTTGGGAAACATCACTGAGGAAGGGCACCAAGCCCAGTGTTTAGAAGTCTGGATGTCTGTACTTTATGTTTTACCCACTGATGAACTTGTGCCACTTCCTTGGGCTCCAGGTCTGTACCTGTCCCTGTGGCGTATCCGAAATGAACGCTCACCAAACCCAAACGTTATTTCCGACATCTGTTGCTTGTTTGGATGGCAAAATTTGTGATAACAGTCAGAAGAAAGTAAACAATCCAGTAGCCATGGAAACCTCATATAGTTTTTTCCTGTTTCTTTTTCTGCTTTCTGCAGTGAATGAGTTGGTGCCGAATCCAGCTGGATGGCAGCCCAGGAGACGGCCGTCCCCAGCTCAGCCACGGCGAGGGACAAACCCCGTCCAAAGCCAGGAGCTTTCTCTTTGCACACTCTCACCAAAGGGCTTTTCTCAGGGAGCAGCTTTTTCAGGAAGAGTAGTTCAGTGCCTCAGGAAGGGTGACCATTCATTCCCTGGTCCCTCTGGCTATGGCCAGAAAATAAAATAACCCAAACACAAAGTAGTGGATCATGACTCACATCCACATGATTCGACTCTTTCCCCCCATTCCTGCATCCCAAGCAGGTGGCCTCATCCAGACAGTCCACAGGGAACAGTCCTTGGACTTTGATGTATTCCAGGGCATCGTCTGGGAGAGCAGTAGCTGGGACAGGCCAGTGCCATGTCAGGGAGGGTTCTAACAGCGACACAGCCTGGGAGATCAGGGATTAAACTGTGCCCTTCTCCTTCTGGATTTGCAGTATAGATACAACCTCTGTGAAAGCTGGGAGCAGGGGCTTTGTGGTTCAGACAACAGATCTGGCTGAGCAGTAAAGCTCAGTTTATGTTCCAAAATGGAGCAGGACAGGTATTTATTGTAGGAAAACCCCCAGAGTGCCATAGTAAGTGGAATGCTCTTTCTATAAAATTCTACAACCAGTTTATAGAATTCCACAGAGAAGATTGTCAAGATGCAATCTTTATTATATTCCAGTCCAAATCTCTGTGTGGCTTCTAAATATGTGCAGTAAGCGTGTCTCTAAATGGACTTGTCCCTGGTCACATGGGCACTGTGTCATGCCAGAACTGATATCATCATTGGATTATCCTCCTTGTTAGCACTTTGAATCTCTGTAATGCACTCTGAAGTCTTCAGAGGAAGAGCTTCATGGGAATATTTGGAGAGCCTGATTCAGTTTTTAATTGGACTGACTCATGTTGAGTCACCAGGATATCCATTAGCTGCATCTTTAAAATCCAACATGGAGATTTTCAGTGGTCTGTGAGGGAATCAGACACCCCCAGCAGCTGCTGAGATTCCCTAGGATCGGGATATCTGCTTCCATTGCAGAAAGTGCTGATTTCTGGTGCACCAACCAGCACAGCTCTGGCTACCAAGTCATCCCCTATCTCTGTTCTCCTGATGCCTGGATGACCAGCTTCCCAGGAAGCTCTTGGAAATATCTCCTCCTCCCTGGCTGCAGCATCACTGGCATCTCTTAACACACACAGAGCCCACCACACCCACACCTCCCCCTCCTGCAGGGAGCACTGGGCTACCAGAAGCAGAGTTAAAAATGCAAGGAGCATTCTCCTTTTCATTTCTAGGAAAAGCTTTTTACTCCGTTAATGCTCCTTGAACAAAACAGCAAAAGGCAGTGAGTAAGGCACCTGATGACTAAAATAATTTAGGTTGTGGGAAGCAGCAGGATTTGATGTTGAATACAAATCTGAGTGTGGTTCACTTCACCCAGCTCGAGCCATCTGAAGTTAAGCATTCAGCCTAAACAAGCCACTCAAGTCCTGAGCTGTTGGCAGAGGGGACAAGCACCAGAGGTGACTCACTCCCCCCTCACTTTGTTCTGCTGGGGTGAAATGAGTTGTTCTTTGAAGCTGCTTCCTAATACCACTTCCTAACACTCAGCAAAACATGCAGAGAATCTGGAGAGGGCAGTTTATTGATGTTAGACAGCTGAGGTTAGGTAAGATAAAGCTAACACTGATGCACTGCCATGTGCCAAGGACCACAGGTCCATAGGATCATGGATTCCATGGATGCCAGCAATGGTTCACTTCACCTTGTTCCAGTCTGCCCATGTACTAAGAGTGTTTTGGCAACATTTTGTCCCTTTATAGACTGCATTTGTAGCAGATTTTTGGCTCATTACCACTCCTTTTGAGGTAGAAAAAGGGGAGACAACTACTCCACAGACGACCTTGGGAATCTCTATCCTATAAGTCTCTTTCCTAGAGGAAAAAATGTTTGCTTCATTCTGTAGCAACAACAGCACAGAATGGATGGCAGAGCAGAGAATGAGCAACTCCAACTTTTAGGATAATGAAGGGAAAAAAATTGGGCCACTGAGTCATAAAATTAAACTTTGGCAAACTTGGCCAAACCCATGTGTGTTTTACACCCACTTTACTGCTCTTTAAGGATGGAGAGAAGGATCTACAAACCCTGGCATCATTATGGGGCTGCTGAAATTTCCATCAGGTAGATTCAATATGGGACAAGATTTGCAAACCTTTGTTTGATGGAGTAAAAAAAATCCCTACAGGGTGTTTGCAAAATTGAAGGTGAACTACTAATGCCACAGCCTTACCTAGGGTGTGATTTTCCTTTTTCATTTTGATAGATTAAAAGACTAAAACTAATAAAATGAGCTCTTAGGCTCACTAAAAAAAACCCCACGAAACAATGTAAGTGATCTGTGTCAACTCTCTCTGAGCAGCAGAAGGTTTGACTTGAGAATAACTGTGAGCAATTAAATATTGAATATAATGAGAAGAATATTTTCTTTGTGTTTCTTACGACATTTCTTGGTTAATTATATCATGCATCTGTTGAATATGTAAAGCTTGCTGCTAAAAATGTTCCACTTCTAAAATTAATAAAAGTATGTCAGAGAAGGAGATGTGTTGTGAATAACACAAGAAATGTTACAAATAATGACGACTATGGAGCCAACGGGCCTACTCCCACAGGCAGAAATTATCAGGGATGAATAAGAATTGTGGGATGACAACTGTAGTACTTTAAATCTTTGAAAACACTTCACACGCTTTCACCCTAGAGACACCTTGAAACAACAGCAGGGGAGAGCTGCAGGAGCTCATCCTGTGCTGTTACATCCAACAGCCCTTTGTGATGACTTCAGCAGGGCTGGCATCAGGCTGTGGAACTGAGTTTGAGCTGGGTGTCAGGGGCAGGATGAGCTCAGGCTTCTGCTCTCCTGCTCTGTGTGCTGTTCATGAGAGCTCAGACCACTTACATGGTGTTATCTCTTAGCACAGGGGTGATTGTGTAAATAATTT
This sequence comes from Oriolus oriolus, assembly GCA_013400235.1. Taxonomy (NCBI): domain Eukaryota; kingdom Metazoa; phylum Chordata; class Aves; order Passeriformes; family Corvidae; genus Oriolus; species Oriolus oriolus. The sequence goes on along the minus strand of VXBT01013715.1, from coordinate 556,233 downwards.
CTGCCTCCCAGCTTATTACAATATGACAGGGAAGGTGCCACCATGCTGGTAAAGACTGCACATGGGAAGAATCTCTTTAAAAATGAAAGAGAAAGGTCCAGATGGGAAGGCACAAAGATGCAGAGGTGGCAGGAGAGGGGATGAGTGAGGGATGCTGAGAAATGGTGCCTGGAGCAGCTGGGTGGGCAGTAACCCCTGGGCCTGGCTGAGCTTTGGGATCCAGAGCTTCATGGTTGTGTCAGAACAGACACACAGGCAAAAGGATCAAGTAAGAGAGGTCTCACGTGCAGGAAAAGCAGTGAGGAGTTCATCTCAACAGCCCCATTTCCCTGCACGTGCTGTGTCCTGTCACAGCCACTGCACGGTAGGGCTGTGCTGTAACAACTCTGAGTTTGTTGGAGGAACTGGTACAGAGCGGGACAGGGGGTGCTTCCAGTTAAGAATGGCTGGGTCTGCCCCTCTAGGCAAGGACCAGGGATATTTTTTTCCCTAAAATAACCCCTTTCCCTTCTTCTTATGCTTATCTGGACCCTGTTCTTACTGGCAGCAAAGGGAGTTTCCATTATATTTCTTCAGTTTTTGCTGGGTTTTCACATCTTACCCTGTTCACGTATCAGAGAAGTTCTTCTTAAGGCTTATTTCTTAACAAATGTTTATCAGAACTGACTTTTAGTGCCAAAGTGATGTGCTTGCTCTGTGCCTGTCAGTGAGAAGGGGAGGGTGGGCTGTGAACACCCAACATTTCAGCAGGTTCGTGGTGACTGCCTGGATGCTCATTTTCCCCTTGGAAAATGGAAGTTAGCTCACTTCTCTTTTCCTGAAGGCAGATTATTTGATGACTACTGAAAACAAAAGCAAAGCATTAAAGCCATTATAACAAAATTCTTCTCTCTTGGAAATTCATCTCTGCCCTTGTGCTGCAGGTTCGTGGCTCCTCTTGGTGCCAGTCCAGCTGTGTGTGGAGCTGTGCTTTAAACTGATCATGGACATAATGTGGGCTAAAGAAAACAGACAACCCCCCTGATTTTTATTCAATTTTTTCTTTTTTACTTGGGTAGTTTCAATGATCCAGTTCTAGGTGTAATTATACATTTTGGTGAAAGTAGCTCAGAGGCAGAAGCAAAGGATGGGGAAAGCCTTGCTGCTCTGATGAGGCATCCCTGAACCCTGACAGTGTGTGCTCCTTACCCAGCAGCTGAAATGCTTCAGTTTCACCCTGTATCTTACCATGTTTCAACTTGGTTCTGTATTCCCAGCTAAGGCTCACTGGTAGCTATTGGCTGTATCTTGGGAAATCATCCGAAATTGTTTCATGAAATGACTTCAAACCTCACTAAAGCTTTTTTGACTTGAAGACCTGAGCCTGCTTCCACTGTCAGAAATGACAGAACTCTCTGATAGTGAGGCTGCCATGAAATTGAAAAGTCACTGTAAATGCTTTAATACCAGTGGATTTAGGGATTTCCTCAAGCACTTTATAGTTATGTTCCCAGCTTTGTCTGTGTTTCACTGTCAATTGTCTACTGTTCTCCCTAATCCTCCCTGGGCTTTCTGGAGCTCTATCTTCCCTTCCCGCTGACAGATAAAAATTTATTGTTGCTACCTTCAACGTTCTTGACATACTGAGATCTCATTCCTTTCACGTAAACATTGGAATGTTTTGGTGTTTTAGTCTTGAATTCTTTAAGATAATTAATTCAGCCTATTATTCTGTTCCCCTTAGCAACCTAACATCTGAGTTTTAATTACTCTAACCTTACTGTTTAATTAGTTAAAGCTTCCTCAGCCCTTTGAAAACTGAAAGTGTTAATTACTTTTGCAACATGATTATTTTATATTTCTGAACAATTGGCATCTGGGTGTTTTAACCTTCTCTTATATCCATCGATGGAGCAGTGTCCCTTGTCACTTCCCTCCAGAAACCAGAGAATTAAACCAAAACCATCCATTGTGTAATTTCTCTAACATCATTTGACTTCTGACAGGGAGAGATTTAGTATCTTCTTTGCCTCAGCTTTCCCCACTTTCTGCTATGGATCCTTTTCAAGCGGTTGCTTAAATGGATCCCAGACAGACTTGGGAATGGTGCTGCTGATGCATTTGCCTGTGGCAGAACCCACTGCCCGTGCCAGGAATGCATTCATGATGCACCAGTGTTCATTTATGCATGGAGGGACTAAAATTCCGTGCACCTTGGGTGACTCTAACTACAGAATTCTATCTCCTGTCCAGGAACAGTAAATGTGGAAAAGCCGTCCTGTGCTGGGCTTTGTCAGGGCGACGAGAGCAGGCAGTTACAGATCATGAAGCTCTGTGAATGCTCGCCCTGAAGAACTGAACCCCTCTCAGAACTCAACCTTCGTTCAGGCAACGACTTTTTTATCTGCAAAAGAGATGAAGATTTATTATTCAACAGTAGTCATCAAGTGATTCTGATATCTGCTCTTGTGAATCACTGGTACTCTCCAGGACTGTTACTTTTAAATGTCAGCTCTTCACATCTCTGCTTCTTATCTGCCACCTCAGCCACCACGTATTGTTTCCTTATCACTATCAGTTAACTCCCAAACCCACAAAGGCTCACCGCTCCAGGAAGGCTTTTTTTTCTTTTCTGAAACTGATTTATGCAAAGAGAGTTGTGTGAATACTCACAACAAAGCCCTCCTTGAACGTACTCCCGCCTGTAACTCTGCTGTGAACAAAGTGAGAATTTGGTCGAGGTAAATGTAGTTCCTGTGCACGTGAACCTTTGTGTTACATGCGGCACCAGAGCTGCAAGAGGTGTCAGTGAGAGAAATATTTGAGTTTCTACTCTATGCTAACTTTGAGACATGGAGAGATTATGACAGTAATAGAAACAGGGAGTTCTTTGGATTGAATTTTCAAGAAACCATTAAAGACTTTTTTTTTCTGATATAATTCCCAATCTTTTCCTACTCAGCTTTGATAATAAATATCCCTTGAGGACAGCAAACATGAATCTACTGAGAATCTTGGACGAGGGGTTTTAATGATTTCATTTAAAGTGCTGTTCATTCAATTCTTGCAATCTGCCTGTCTCTTTCCTCAATTCCTTACGTTTTTACTCGGAGAATTCTCCTTTCCAATTAAGTGAATGAAGCTTAGAATTAAGTAAGGCTGTCATAGGAAGTAAAATGAATATGACTGATTTTTATAATATAAATTGGAAGCAATTACCAGTTTTCTATCTTCATTTTTGCTTGGAAAATTTACACTTAACCCAGCAATACACCTTAATTAAAGGCCTATCTATCTATCTATGTAACCTTCTCTTTCTAGCAAGAGTCCTTCTGCAGGCTATATTAAATTTCCTATGGTTTCATCTCTTTGCTAATAACCTTTTCGTATATTTTCAATTAAGTTTCTGGTCACATTATAGCACTGAGGTAAGAGCTCTGGCTGACCTTTAATAGGATATGGATAATAGAACATCTTTGGCTCATGTTCTCCTTTGGTAGCACAACCTTCCACTTCTACTGAAAACATCTCTGGAATTTGCAGACAGCTAAATGAGCTCCTTGCATGAAGAGATTCTATTCCAGACTGCAGTAAAACTGGATGGACATCCATCCACATTCCCTGCGACCAGACAGTGCTGAAACAACCTCACTTTGTCTTGGTTTTATGGCAAACACCAGTGGGAGACTGTGAATGGCCCTCTATATAAGATAAAAATACTTTACTTTGACTGATATGCCCCATATGGCAAGTCATGCTTCTCCCAACATGAACCCACAGGACTGTACTGCGGGGTAAAGGGTGATAAGGACCACTTCATATCTGCATTCAGAGGTCAGTGTTCTGGTAGTTGGACAGAGTAGGACTGGCAATTAATGATCTAGAATGATAAGGGATGTTTGTGCTCCCTTGAAGCCCACAGGATTTCAGGGTGGGAAGGGATATATTTGATATCCAGCCAGAGTTTTGTCAATATGAATATCTGAACCAGCTGCTTTTCTTGCTGTTCTCCCATGGTTGGATTACTCTGTTCTTCTTTACATCTTTGTCCTTTTTTTTTTTAATTTATAGCTCATGATGCTCTTATGAATTTTACTGCCAGAGTCTCATGTATTTGTCTTTTGATAGGGGATTATCATTTTACTTCCTTGAGTATGGAATCCCCAGCTCCTCTTCAGCTCCATTTTTTTCTTCTCGAATCAGCCTTTCCCTAGTTTAGTTCAACAAATCATCCAGCCAGCCTCAGCTGAAAACTGGCAAAGCACCGAGGGGACGCAGTGAGTTAAGTTTGCCAAGGTGACTTCTCTCTGCCTTAATTCCTGTTGATATTTTCGTCTCCCTGGGTGAGCGTCCAGGAAACCTCATCTGGCACATCCACATAAAGCGGGGTCTGAAGATCAAGGCAGTAAATTTGTCCCAGATGAGGCAGAGCTTGGTATTTCAGTTAGAGAACTCGATCTGTGGCAGACCCTGAGTGGATGAAGAGGGAACATCTCTGGGATGGGCTCGGCTCAGGGATGCCACTCCTGCACGATGTGACTCAGGCTTATTCCCACATGGGTTTGTCCCATTGCCTTCATTGAATGCTTTGTTCAATGAATTACTGGTTGAACCTGCTGGTAAATGTGCCATATCAAAGGGTTGTGGAGCAATTACCTTCCCCAGGCGGGTGCTTGGCTTCAGGAGGGCTTTGGAAGCCGTGGAGATCCGGAGATCCGAGATAACTGAGGCTTCCGAGGCGGCCCTTGCCCTGCAGCAGCAGAATCTCCCAGTTACCGTCTGGGTTTCACCCTGAGTCAGCAGGACTTGTGTTCCATCACTATGCAAACTGAGAAGGAATTCTTCATCATCATCATCATCATCATCATCATCATCATCATCATCATCATCATCATCATCATCCTTTGTTCACCTGTCAAGATACCACCTTCAGCTCTACCAGTATTTCCAGCCTGGCCCACCCATTCGTCAGCTTCTTCTACAATTATTTCCATCCTTCCTTCTGTGTCACAGCCTTTGTTCCCTGGGTGAACTCCCTGATTTTTTCCACCAGGCTTTGAATCTTTTAATATTTAGTCTCTCTTAAATACGCATTTCAGCTTGTTTTCCTACAGAACTGAATTTACTTCTACACACATCAGGTTTTGTTCCCACTCGGCTCCACACTTTCTACTTCCCTATCTGTCCTGAGAGTGGGGAATGAGGAATAATCCTTTATTTCACATGCAGAGCATGCAAACACATGCTAAATAATTATGCAAATATTTTTCAATTGCTTTCATTGTGATTTTTATTACCATTGTTTTGGTCTTACCATGAAAAGTGGAAACCAGTGAGCCAAAGTGTCTGAGTAGAGCTGGACTAGAGCCTGAATTTCCCGATCCCTGTTCAGGCTAGAGCACATGACTGTCTCCTCTGTATGTTCTACCCTGGAAAATTTTTATTTACAGAAACAGAAGATCTGGAATTTGCATAACTTTGCAGCAGCAGTTCCTGCAGTATGCTCAAAATACTGGGGTTTTTTTTTTTAGAAACCTGAATTCTCATGTTTTCTGATTACATGAGGCTTTCACCCTTCAATGAAATTCTACTGGTTCTTCAGGTCATAGAGAAAACCTTCACACAGATAATTCAGTTTGGGAGGCTGAAAGCCTGGAGTGAACTGCATCCCTTTGGAACGTTGTGTGGCGTTCCCAGTGCCATTCACTGTGTTCCTTCTCTAGAGCCAGTCTGAGCTGCCACACGTATTTGGGTTTTCAGGCCGTGCATTCCACCTAAAACGTGGCAGGTCTGTGGGAGGAAGATGGAACAGCCCAGAAACGGCATCATTTTGACACATGGAAGACAGTGATTCATTTATTTCACAGGTACATGGACTTCTGCAAATACACAGCTCATAAAAACCTTGACAGTGTTTGAAGAAGCAGTGTGGTAGTGTCAGACCCCTGTCACTCTGCCAGCTGGCCAGTTTGGTTTCCATATAAACCATGGGCTTGAGGAACAGGTGAGCCCTTGGTTGGCCTGAGGAAATATCACTGTCTTCAAGGCAGCTTTGTGCATGAAGCTTTAACGCCATTTCTTGATCTGGACTCATTCTGTGAGTGAGGAGAGGGCCTCAGTGTCTGCAGATGCGAATCCAGCACTTCTTGCTGACCTTACATTGACCTACATCATTTAAACCAAAGTGATGTGCAAGCGACACAGTTTCTGCTGAGAAAATGCAGTACGTGCCAACATCTTAATATTACTCTTTTTTCTCAGTCTGTTTCACCCAGTATCTGATGTGAATGGAGGGAAGGAATGATGTACAACATATTCCTTGCACCCAGATCTCAGAAAATAAAATGTAAGTGTGTGAGTATGGCACGAACTCCCTTTCTGTGAACACACACTCACAGAGTTGTTGGAGTTGCCAAGAGCACAGCGAGCCAACCTACGGCGTGTACGTCTGTAATTTACTGAAGGGAGGGGACAGGCCTAATTTATGCACTTGGCCCTCAGACCAGGGTTTACCTCAATGCTCTTCAATGCACAAATTCTGTAAATCTTTCTGGGAGAAGGAATGTCAGCTCCCGCCAGGCTCTGGACATGCCGAAAATGTCGCTTGCACAGATGATGACTTGTGCTTAATTTGCTGTTGTGGATGGGCCTGAACCAAACTCCCTTTCTTGTTCCAAACATCTCTAAATTTAGGAGGTTTTGGCAACCCAGTCCAGATATGAGTCAGTAGTTCTCTGTGTTCCAAAGACTAAGTATTAGGCTGCAAAGGTGGGAGTCGTTACGAAAATGGGATAATATAAAGGAATATCAGTATTAATACCTTTGTTATGCTCAGAGCTAGAGGTTTGCCAAGGCTTAAGTGGACTCAGGATGAGCTGGACACATCCAATTAATATAAGTAATGTGGCTTTTCTTGAACAAATGTGACTTGGTGCACATTACAACTGCTGAGTGTTCCAGCTCTGCTGCATCTGGTCCTCAGAGGGTTACAAATGTGTATTTTAGTGCTACAGCCTTCTCTTATTTCTGCATTTGTTTGGTACTAAATAAATGGGTTCTGATTTTCAGTGCTTCTGTCAGGGACGTAAAAAATATTGGTGTGGCTTACTGATGGATATAAAAGCCCCAGGGAAAAAAACACAGAATATGAAATTAAGAATTATATGTCCACATGCGAAGTAAGTGCTGGACCTCCTATCCCTTTCCTGATGTCACCGCTGTGTTCACAAATTCTGCATCAAGTAAGTGTCTTCTAAGGCTTCTCTCAGTGAATGCCTCATCTGAATTTCTTCCACTGATGCCACAATTAACACTGAACATGTTTTGCTGCTCCTCTCTCTTGTTCAGAGGGAAGCCATCCATGTGCCCAGGCAGGGCAGGTGGAGAGTGAATTCCTTGAGCTGTGCAGTTGTTTTGTCAAGTGTGCAATTCTGCTCAGTTTCAGGGAAAGGAAATGGGATTTCCTTCCACAGTCTATGACAGAACCCTTCATTTTCTTTAAATGTTTCGTGATTCACCCCTCATCATGTACCAGCCTCCCTCCAGGATGTCTCCTGAGTGACTGGGATTTACCACTGGCAGATAAAAAGAGAGAACGCAGTGGCATGGAGGAAGATTATTCCAAACCCTCTTCTGGCTTCCCAGGCTGGCAAGTCAGGCAGATCCCCCTGCCTCTCCACTGCTTTCTCCGTGGCTCACCATGATCTCCACCTCCACTTCCTCACAGGGCCCCTGACTGGAATTGTCCTTTCCCCTCCAGTGCTCCCTTGCTGCTGTGCACCATGCTGGCTGTGCCACTGTGGGAGAAGCGGGTCTGTCCCCTTTTCTGAGCTGACTGAAGTGCTGAGCACTTCGAATTACCCCCCCTGGAAGCAGCAGGCAGAATCATGGAGCAGGCACAATGTGCCACATGAGGATCAGCTTAGCGAGCTGGATCAGTGACACTTTGCAGCAGAATCAAAACTGCTTATTCTCTTTCCCAGCTGTTCTCCCAAGCACTTTGAGCATTCACTCGCCTCAGCGTGCAGGAGATTTACGTATTTCACTTCCATCGACATGGCAGGAGAGACTCTCCTCACTTGCAGATTTGTTCTTTTAATAGGCATCCAGCACAACTGGGAATTAAGTACATGTGTGTGTCCAACAGAGAGGAGACCAGAACCAGCTGTAGGCACAAAGAACTGCTTAGGAGGCCCATTTTTTCGTGCTGATTTGGTAACTCACGGGACAGCCAAATCTTCCTTTTTAGGAATGTGAAGAAGAGGAAAAACAGAGGACCTCATCTTCAGATTGTATCACCCGTGGAAGGGGAGAAATAGCAGGGAGAGAGCTCTCCACATGAGGTTCTCCTCTCCCTGATGGAGCAGCTGGAGCAAATAAGGTTCATCGTGGGCAAATGTGAGCTCATTGTGCCTCCACTCCGAGCTGGCAGAGCAGCCGGGGTGTTCGGGGCTCTGAGTCAGTGCTGTGGTAACTTCCTTGCGTGACTTCCTTGTTGAAGTTAGAGATCCTAAAACACACTGAGTGACCGTGGCACAGACCTGCTGCGCTCAGCCTGAGCTGTCTTATGCTCCAGACGTCTTCAATTTGTACATCTCATTGCAAGGACAACATGGATTTTGGGAGAGACGGGTAAGGCCCTGTACCCATTCTCACTACTGGGAGATGCAGAGGCGAGTCACCTGTGCCATATAATGACAACACAAGCCCAAGGAACACAATCCTCAGCAAGGTCCTTTTAGAATTAACCACACAAAAAGGTGAATCTTAAAGACAAAAGGGAATGCTGTTAGGAGGGAAAAAGTGGCAATGACTGGAGCCCTTAATTTGATGCCAACGGTATCTCAGAGAAAGCGATTTCCCAGAGGATTGTCAGAGATGTGAAATGAATTGTAAGAGCTGCTTTAAAGGCATTTGTGGGCACACACACCTGCTTACAGCAAGGGAAAAGACAGTGCGTAAATGTCTGGAATATTACATAAAAGCTGTCTGGTAGACTGGGCAGAGCAATTAAAATCCATCTCGCTTAAACGAACCCTGAGTGCAGGTCAAACAAATCTAATTTTTATTGTTCCTTAAGGAGAAGTCTGTACAGGAGACAAAAGGGGGATGCAGCCGTCAGGTTAAAAAATCAAGATGCCTTTAAAAAATTAAATGTTCACAATAGTGCTACAGCAAGCTGGATAAATGATATATTACAGTGATGGTTTAAAACTAATTGATGACTAATGTTGTAATGCATTTGTAGCTACACTGATCTATTATATATCTTGGCCAAGCTGAAGGGACACTTCAAGGAGAAAAATTGCTAACTGTTTTAACCTGATGGAACTCAGGGAAAAAATAGTTACTTTACGAGATAAATGGAAAGGTTGTGACCTCCTAATGTACATCTGGGTCTTGCAAAGCAAAATCAAATTATCATTAAACAGAATGTGATCTGTGATGGAATTAAAACAACTACAAACCAGCACAGAAGTTTCCTCAGAGAAACACAATAGCCCAGTTTGAGCTGGGAGCAGTGGCTGCAAAGCTGCCTGGCTAAAGAACTGGTGAAACAAGTTGGGATGGAATTGTTTTGCTCTGTAATGAAAGTTGGTTTAATTGGAGAGTGCAGGAAAAACGTAAGCATCTTTACGGCCATTTACATATGTCAGCCATTCTATAAACATTACTTACTTAGTGTATAAATCATTAACAATTTACCCTAGATCCTGAGTAACGTGTGTCTCTCTGGCTCTTGCAGGGGAGACAGGAAGCCTCATTTTCCCCTCCTCATTTTTGTCATGCCTGAGGCTCATGCCCTCTGGGTTTTACCCTTACAGTTGGAATTTGGAGGAGATGTCAGTCAGGCTCTGCTTATTTTCACATCTAATTCATGCAAAAACCAGGTTTCCTCCTGAGGCAGTAAACTGGCCCAGATTTGCTTCAAAGTTTGGCCCAGGTTCAGCGAATGACTCACTTTAACTAAGGTACATCCATCTTCCTGGCTGGAACACATGGTGGGAAGCGTTGTCAAAGAGCAGAGATCCCCTAGAACCAGAGCTCACGGCTTCAGGACCTTGCAAACCAAAAGCAGTGGCTCGTTCCATCCCCTGCTTTCCTGTTACCCAATGTTAAGGACATCGAGGACATCCCAAACATTGCTGCTCAACCCAGAGTCCCAATGTGGGATTTTGCAGGCTAAACACACTGCAAAGGGCTGGGATGGACTGCTGGGAGCTGGGCTGGGAGGAACTGCAGTCAGAGGCCTCCCTGGTCCTGGGATCTGTGCAAAATTCTACGGAATAAATGTGGCAATAGGTAACAAATGAAGATAACATTGTGGGCCATTGCCAAAATATGGATTACCTTGAACAGGCCATGATTAAAAGGCCAAAAATGCTACTCTCAGCCTCTGAATTGGTTCCCTTTAACAGGAGTATGTGAAATGAAAGAGAACAAGCTAACCAAGACACGCCCACCACAGGTGACACTATTTTTCTTCTTCGTGTGAATAAGTTAGTGTAGCAAGGACATGACCAGCCTGTGATATTGTCTGAGAGCAACATCTTCCTCCATGTTTTCCTCCATAACAGATTAACCTTCCAGTGGGAAGGGAAATGCCTGCAACACCAAACTGCAACTATGATGTACTTTGAAGGGTTTGATGTACCAAACCCCCCCAAATCCTCCATATATTTTAACTGCTGTACATGAGGCTTCCTACTCTGCAGTCACTCAGTTTTGGTTTGAAGCCCAATACAGGCGGCAGCTTGGAAGAATAATTTTATAGCTCAAGATGGAGCAGTTGGAGTTTTAATTTGGGAAGTCTTTCTTTTACAGGGGGACATTATTCTTGGTTCAAAATTTTAAGTTATTCAGGTCATGGTATTGGTGTCAATTTTCAACAGTAGAAACTCAGCTGCACAAGTACCACTGAGCTGACTTAGAACATTTATTTTCTCAGAGGATGGCAAACAGTCACATCCACGGCTCTATCTGGGATTTTTGTCTCCTTCACTAACATTAAAACAAAACAACTCAAACAGATTTTTTTTTTATTCCAGATCAATGTGATTTCCTGGAGCTTCATGTTGAGAAGATAATCCTCAGATGGGCTTTTTTTTAAAGCAGAAAAGCATTTGAAACAGCTTTAGATGAAACTTTGAGCTGCCAGTTCATTTAAAAGCAATAAAGTAAGGAGGAAAAATAACCAGAGTAAACTTGAAGCAGGGCACTTGGCATTCAAGGTGGTCAAGGAGGATGAGATTGTGGTCAAGAAGGATTGATCTCAGCAACCACATGTCAGGTCCTGTGCCCACCACAGTGGAGTTGTGCCCTGCACATGGATTTGCTCCTTAACTGCTGACCCTCAGTGGCCAGGATTCCATGAAAGGAAATGTGGGATAATTATCTGCCATTCGAATTTTCCAGTCCCATATGTCCCAAGATGACGACTTCCCAGGGTACGCTGTGACTGTGACCATGGGGACGAGGTGTCCCATGGCATTTCCATCACTGCAACAGACTGTAGGTAAGGAAACTGTTCTCATGTTTGGACACACTCATAAACAGTGATCCCAGCAATTCTTGGACAGGGTGGAGTTACGTACCCAGTCACATATTCCTCCTCATTTTGGAACAATCAGACATAAAATACTCTAAAATAAGAATGCAGTTACCATTTATTTCCTTCCTCAATTTCTTATCTTGCTTTATCACAACATTCCTGGCTGTGACTGACAGAAATGGCATGTATGTCTAGAATTTCTGATTTTTGTCATGTCTTGCTTTTTATTTCACTTTCAGCTTTTCTGACTGGCCAACGATTCAAAAAGTTGATTAAAGCCACGACGGTTTTATCATGGCTTTGGAAAGACAAGCTGTAAAATCCAAAGGGTACCAAAGCAGAATGGGATTTTAAAGAATGCCCAGAGCAAGTTCATTCTGCTGCTTGTGTGAACTGCAGCTGTGCCCAAGTTTTTTGTAACTCTTGTACACACATTAAAACATATTCTACACATATTTCTCTCTATATTTTAATTTACTGAGAGCATTTGCTCCATTTGATTTATACTAAGGCTTTATGCTTGTCCGATTAGTGTAAGAATGCAAGTAGGAAAGTTAAAATGTACCTTTGATTGTCCTATCTTTTTCCATGTTCTTTCAAATATTATGTCAATAGTCCAAAGGAGTTTTTGATGTGATGCACTGAATATTCTGACTTGTAAGAGAGCTCAGCACTGGGCACATCATTTACCAGCTCATTGCTGCCAAAAGCTATTGCATCCTTCTTCCCTCTTGACCCAAGCTCGATTAATCTTTCCATAGTTTTGGTTCTGGTACGGTTTTGAAACAGTGTTGATTTTCCCAGGGAGCCTTAAGAACCTGAGCATCTGCTTCATGCTGTCTGGGCAGCTCAAACAACTGCAGAGGGAAGGGAATAATCTCCCCAAGACCCTTGACAGCATCACATTTCCACCCCGTCACGGTGCCCGGTACGTGCAGCGCTGGCAGGAAGAGCTGGGGAAACTCCTGTTAGCTGGGCCATGACCTGTGGAGCTGCATGATTTTAGGAAATACCAGGTTAGCTCCAGGAGCAGGGAAGTGTTACAGCTCTTTGTTCCTGCATAGAAGTTTTCAACATCAGTGAGAGCATCAGTGTGTGTATTCAGATTTCCATCTGTCATGTAAAGAATAAATCCACAGCACTCTGTGAGATCAGTCATGCCCAAAATATTTGAAGTTACCTAAAATGTTGGAGAATTAACATCTTACATTTTTCTCCGGAGTCCTGAGTGGTGCAGACATTCTGTTAATCACATATTGCAAGCTCAGGCAATACATTAAGTATGGAAAAATAGGTTTATATAACAGAGATGAGGCAGAATGAACTGGATCAACAAATGTCTTTCTACTCACTCTGTCTATAATCATTTCATTACATTTCTTTGGGGTTTATCCAGTTTTGCTATGACCACCTACTGACAATGTCTCTGTAAGGAAAAAAGAAAAAGCACGAAATTCTAACGTGCAAGACATACAAAATAAATCCTGTGATGTTTTCTAATACAGGAATGTTCCTAAATGCCAGACTAAAACATCCCTCCAACGGTTTCTTTTACAGACTTCCCTTGTTCCAGAAACTTGGCCTGACTTAGGAGGAAACCCCATAGCTGTCCCTTAAAAGTTGAATTGCATCAGTGTGGGCAAGATGTTGGGCCAAATTCCTTAATGGTGCAATTCCATGAAAATCAGAAATCCTACACCAGGGCTGAATCTGCCCTGGGGTATAAAATTATCTCCCTGGAGGCAAGACTTTTGGAAACAGAATCATATTTTAATTCCAAACAGACAATTTGTTTTGGGTTGTATACAGAGCATGACAATCTCACAGCTATATAAAAGGTCACTTTATCCCCGTTTCTCAGGCTGTTTGGTTTATCTGTGTGTGATTTGCAGGTAGCTACATGATCCTACAAACTTCTTTTTATGTAATGAAATGAGCCCCTGTTCTGTTTAAGATTTTAAAAGATTACAGAGCTGGCGTTGGAACATTTATACATTTTGCAATGAGTTAAGGAGAAAGGCTGTGTGTTGTTTATAACCTGGGAAGTACAGATCCCTGTTAATCTTACCCTTGGAGAACAGACAGTTATATTTTTTACAAATTAACAGATCCTGCCTGATTGCTTCCCATGACTGTGTTCACCAGTGCTGGAATTCAAAGGGCAAAATAGAATCTGCCTTTTGTAGAAGGTGCCAGGAATGGCATCGGGACACGCTGCCTGGAGGGTGGCTGAGCCTTTTCAGTCCTGCCCACACCGACTGGATTTGGCACCACTGTGTGATAGAACAAAGTACTTCATGGGGCTGGTCATATCCTATGGAAAAAGTCTTGGAAGGATGTTGCAGAAAAAAATCCCTAACCTCTGTTCGCTGTTTTTCTGGAGATGTAAGGTATTATGAAATTTAAGGAGTTTTTCACAGCTTGGCTTGTGAAATTCATTTCCAGCTCGACAGATTGTGATTTCACGATCTTTCACATCTGTATTTTGGCACGGGGCTGTGGTGGGAGATGTCTCTGGCAATCTGCCTCCCAGGACAGTCTGTTTGCTCCTGGTCAGTGAAGAGTCCAGTCCTGGCTGAGCTGCCACCTGCCTGCCCTGCCCTGTGCAGTGTCTGTTCCACAAAGGGCAAGGCTGCACAGCTGGAGCTGGCCCTGACATCAGTGAACTTAGGGATCACTTGAATATAAATGTTAACGATAAAGTCATGTTTCTAAAATTTAAGGAGTGTAAAGGGATAGGCAAAAAAAGTTGCAGGGGTATCCATACTGTGTGTTCTGGGGAGCAAACATCATTTTCACTTGCTGAAAACACTGTGTGCACAGACTACTGAGCACCCCCTCTGCCACACTGCACCAGTGGGCTGCTTTTCTGGCCAGGCATTTTGGGAGGGGGTCTTCTCCTTCTGGCAATCTTCCCAGAGGGGAACCAGTTGAGGAAAAACGGGACTTTAAGCCAGGATTTTTTCAGCATTCACACCACAGAAGGAGAGTTTACAAAGGTGGCAAGAGCCATGCGCATTTTCCCTTTGTGTATCGCTGTGTGACAGCAAAGTCATCCTATTTTCCCACCAGGATCACACGGTGTCACAGAACCTCACTTATTCTTATTGGCAGTGTGGTTTCAAAAGAAAAATCCCCGTGCTGTCTGGAATGCTCAACTGTTGGGTACCAGAGTCGGAAAACATCCTCCCTGCCGTGAACGTTAGGAAAACAGAGCAGCCCTGACTCGAGTGCCAAGAGGTTTTTTGGAAGGCTGACTCCCCTGAGAATAAAGGATATTGGTGTCCAGCCAAGTGGGCAGGCAGGAACAGGCCCTGGGCAAGACACTGGAATTTTGGTGGAGCCTGAAATATTGTGTGCTTGTTTGTATCACCTTCTAACTTTGGTATTGAAAGGTGAGCTGCCCAAAACGTGAGGAAATGGGTCACAAATTGATAAAATCTGAATTGTTTTTCTAGCTATATTTAGAGGCGCTTAAAACAGGGATTTCCCTTTTTGGCCACTCTAGTATCCAAGAGTAACTTAATATTTCTGTTAAAACCAGAAAAATTCCCCCTAAGGAAATTTCCTTTTTTTCCTATTGTACACTCAAAAATCCCTTCTTGTTGCAGAGAATTCAGTTGGTTTTACTTCCCCATTTCCCTGTTTGAATGAATAGTTCTGGTCTAATGGCCCAGTAAGCATTTCATCCAGAGTATTCCCCAGCTTCTCCTTCCTATAACACTTGAAGAAGTGCTATACTTCTTCAAATGAGATTAAAACCCACCCTCACGTGCTTGTATGAACTGCCTAAGCACACACGTGAGCAGGAACTTTTAAAAATATTTTTTCCCTTTTATTGTTATGTTCATAAACATCTAAATGGAATTTTTGGGTGTTCAGAGGTCCATTGCTGCTTGACATCCACCAGGAAGTCGGGATGTCGGGATAAAAGTTGCATCCACTGAGCTTGAAAGACGTTTTCGTGTTGATCTCAACAGAGCAGGGCTGGGTCTGTATTTCCTCGACGAGGCTGGAAAATGTTCATTCTGCCTCTTTCCCCCGCACACACATATTTTCTTTTCTTTACAGAAGAAGTCATTTGTCTTTATCTCACCATTCACCTCTCTCTCTGATTGCAGTTAATGGAATTGTCACCTTTATGGACTCATGCTCCATTTCTCAACCTGTCTGGACTTTGGCCTCCAAAGGTTACCACAGCTAGTGAAGTAATATGATTGAGTCTTTTTCGACAGATTTATGCAAGATTTCTTCTCCAGCAAGTGTCACATCTAGTCTAGTTCTGCAGAAGAGAATATTTCAAAGATGCCAACCGTCATCTAAACGCACTAAATTGTTCTGCGGGGTTGAGAGGACTGAGGGCCATCTCGAGCAATGCTGATTTACACCACCTGGAGCTGTATCCCTGCTGCTTGAAATATGGGCTCGGGTTAATCACGAAGAAAGAACATCCCTGTCTCCCAGAAAGCACATTTAAAATGGAATTTTCATTAGTTACTCTGTAATGAAAAGGCAAATGGGTGTATTTTAAGTGAATCTGTCCAGAATCTTGGAAAAAAAGGGGGGGGGGGGGGTTATTTGAAGGAAAACTACAACAGCCACACGCTAAACAGGAAAAATTGGTCTTGTGTTCCATTTAAAGCACATACATCCACAGAATATTTTCAACTTCATAGAAAGATGCTGGAATTATAGAGGATTCACTGCACATGTATCTGCTCCTCCTGCATTTGATACAAAGCACAAATTAATCATCATTATTCTGCACTAATATAACACCTCTTAACCCTCAGCTTTCGAAATATTTCAGAGGAGCAATGAATTAAACCTCGTGTGGGCTTGGGAATGTGTGATAATCTAAACTTGGATTCTTTAACAAAAAAAAAAGCATTTTCAGGATTTTGATTTTAGAAGCTGGACATCTTACAATTGTTCTTGAAAATATCTTCATTTGTCACCCACTTGGAAAGAAACCATGTGAGTACTAGAGAAGTGAGATGAAATGGAAAAATGTATTAAGCAAAAGTTAATAAATTTGTCTGTACTTATTTTTGTTATTTATTGGAGCAAAAAGACCTGGGTGGAATCGAGGTGCTAATGTGATAAAGGTATAAAAAAGGCAAATTTGATCCCTGTCTGTAACTAAAAGAGTGCAGGGGGAATTATTATTGCCACTGTACAAGTCTCTAGCAATCATTTTAAACATTACACAGTATGTCAGGCTCTGATCACCCATGCTCAGAAAAGATGAATTCTGACTGACAGAAGTGCAGGGAAAACTATTAGATAATCCACAACTTGCTGTTAGGAAAGATAATTAATTATTAATACTTAACAAATAAGGGACTTCAATGGTATCTGCAAATACATTGTGGGAGAAGAGCAAGTATTATACTAAGAGAAAGTGTCAGTGTATGGAGGACAGAAATAAATTTGTTTTTAATGAACAGAGGAATAGGATTCTGGAACAGAATCAGGTGCATTTCTCTGGGCTTCATTTTACTGCTTCTCAGTCGAACAAAACTTTTGGGTGTCTCCGCAGTCACGGTGCTTTGTTTTAGGCCACTGAGCTAATGTGAAACAGTTTGTTTGTGTCTCTGAACTCTGCACTTTCTCTCCATGGAGCGCTTCCCTGGTCAGAGTGGTGGCCCTACCCTAGGATTTGTCCCCACGGGACAGGTCTGACTCAGATCGGGATGTACACGTCTCAGAAAAGAGAAATTTGAATCCCACTACACTGCAGACCTCCTGGGGAGCAAAGCAGAGCATAAGAGCACACACTCACACTATGCCATAATATGATTGAAATTACAGTCAGGAAAGGGTATTTTATTTTTTAGTCTATCTATTCAAAGCAAAACATTTGGACTAATGCAAGAAACCTCCCAACATTTCAGTTTGGGTCTAATGTCCTGTCTGAGCCTGCCCAGACACAAGGTATTCCCAACAGAAAAATCGATTTTAACCCAGATTTCAGTTTGGTAGGAGCAGTGTTTTCCATCAGAAAATCATCCCAACGGAAAATTACTAACTGGTTCTAGTACAAAGTGACTAGCAAAGCTCTCAAAATGATTCAGTGGCAAGGCTGGAATGAGAACCCACAGCTCCTGACCACAAACCCTGTGCTCTAACCACGAGACAACACTCATCTTTCCCTGAGCAAGGTTGTTCCTGCAGCATTTCTGCCTGGGCCGAAGTGGGAATACTCTGGAAATGTTGCAAGAGAGCTTTTTTGCTGCAAGATTTCCTGTTGTAGAGTATTTGGGGGGTAACGGGAAAAATCCCTGGTGGCTCCCTGGGGCCAGAAGTGTTTGGACATGATGGGAATGCGAGGGCTGCCATCGGCTCCTCCCTGCGTGGGCTGAGGAGGGTCACGGAGGGATGTGGTGGGATCTGCTCCCAAACCGTGGAGCGCTCAGCCATGGCTGTCCCATGGGTTGGATGTGATGATCTGAGAGGTCTTTTCCAACCTAACTGATTCTGTGATTCCGTGCTTTCTCCGTTTTCCAGGGATGCATTTGAGGGCATACCCATGCCCCATGCTCCCTCCATGTTAAGCAAACCTTAACTAAACCCAGGGGTTTTTTCTCACATCAGCATTTCTCCAGCTCTCCAGGTAAAACTCTCAGAGCGACCCAACGCAGAAAACCAAACGTATGGGTTGCAGCCCTGTTTTACTTATTTAAGGAGCATTTACATATTTATGGATCAGGGTGGGGGATGCCCTTAACCCTGCAATTCACTCCTGCTTATTTACTCTTCACTACATTTACTTGACTACGTATTTTTATGTATTTATTCCTCTATATTGTATACATTCTTCCCGGAGCTCTCCACGTGGCTTCTCGCACCGCTCCAATGCTTCTGCGACCCCCGATATTTTACACTCTTGCACGCGGCAGCGGGGCTGCGAAATAGGATTTATCAGCCGTTTACCAAACCGCGGCAAGCGCCCGCCTTGTTCCTGGTTCAAACCCCGGCAAAAAGCGATTCCGCTCCCGAGCCGCCGCTGCCCCTCAGCGCCCGGCGGGGCCGCTGCCGCCTGCCCTGCCCGCCCCTTCCCGGCGCAGGCGCGGCCGGCGCGGGCAGGGGGAGCCCGGCGTGTTTCCCGGCAGCGGCGGGTTCAGGGGACGTCCCCGCCGGGGTGTGCTCGGCCCGGGCAGTGCCGGGGGCACAAGTAAGTGACGGGTGCACGAGTAAGCGATGGCGCTCGCCAGGGCACGGCGGCCCCCGGCTCCCGGCCCCTCAGCGCGGCCGCCCGCGAGGGGAGCGCGCGCTGCCTCAGCGCGGCGGCGGCGCCTGCCCCCGCCCCTGTCCTTGTCCCTGCCGCTGCCCCTTCTCCGCCGTGACGCCCGGAGGAATCCGTCCTCCTCCGTTAGGGCTCGGATCCTGCGCTAAAAGGAGGTCTCGCGTTCGTGTTGTTGTTTAATCACCAGCGCCGCCTCCTTCCCCAGGGAGCCCCTCGCCGCAGCCGCGGGCCCCGTGCTGCGCGCCACGGCTGTGCGTGGGCTGAGCGGTCGCATCGCTCCAAATCAGTTCTGAGCCTGCTTTTCGTGTAGCTGATGGGATTTATATCTCTTGCCTGTCCCAAGCTGTCTCCTCCTGACGTTTCTCTACAGCACGGCCTTACGTAACTCCTACATTTAGTGCGAGCGGGGCTGCCCCTCACAGCCCCCAGGCGGCCGGGGGGTGCCCAGTGCCAGGGGCGGCATTTGAGGCTGCCCAGGGCTGGGGTGGGCACACGGATCCTCCCAGTGCCTCCTGTGCTGTTGGATCACCCTTACCCCAGCTGCCTTCCCGTGTGCTTCAAATACAGCTTCCAGGTCAGGGCAGGAGGAGGGACAGAAACTGATTTCTTCGTGGTGCCCAGTGACAGGACCTGAGGGAATGGTCTGAGCTTGTGTCAGGGGAGGTTGAGGTTGAATATTAGAAAAAGGTTTTCCCGCAGAGGGTGGTTGGGTGCTGGAACAGGGTCCCCTGGAAGGGTCACAGAACCAAACCTGCCAGAGCTCAGAGGAGCGTTTGGACAATGCTCTCGGGCACATGGTGTGACTCTTGGGGTTCTGTGCAGGTCCAGGAGTTGGACTCGATGATCCTTGAGGATCCTTTCCCAACTCAGCGTATTCTGTGATTCTGTGAAAGGGCAGCGCTCAGGTGACCTGACCTGGCCAGGCGGGACATGCACGTCACTCGCACACTTGCCTAATGCTCCGTATCCTCGGGAGATTTCCGTAAATGTAGTCTCCAGTCTCATCTCTCTGGCACAGGTGCTGCTGGCACTGGTGTCCTGCTTCCACCGCTGCCTCCCTCGTCTTGGTGCAGCTCCACTTTCTGGCACGTTTTCCGCCCTGTCTCCTTGTCATGCCCCTGTGATCCCAAACGGCTCCTGGGCTGGCACAGAGCACATCCCAGGAACCTGCTGGAATTTACTCGTGCTTAGCTCCAGACCTTCCAACACAGCCGTGTTACTGCTGGTGCCACGCTCTGCACCGGTGAGGAGCTGGTGACTTGGCAGATTCCTTCTCTGCTGAGGTGCCTGGGATTTGTTAGGAAGTTTAATAAACTTAGCGCCAGTGCTCTTCTCTGGAGAACACTTACGAAACAAATTCCAGGGAAGCAGAGGAGAGGGCTTGGTCATCTCTGAGGTTTTAGAAAGTAATGAGCAGACACATTGTTGGGAAGGTGGTCTTGTTTTTCATACTCGTGTATTTTCTTATCCTGGGAGACCATTTGCTTAAGTAGTTGAGGTTAACTTTTTTCTAAATGTACTTAAATACAGTACAAAAACAATGACGTTTTAAAGGCTCTGTAATGTTAATAGTCCCTTTCCTTCAGGAATGTGTGTGAGCATATGGAAAAAGAAAGAGGCATTTCTTTTTTCCTGGGAAGGGTGTCTGGGATAGGAGGATAAATGCAGAGAGAATTGGTTGCTTTTAAGGACAGCTGTTCCCAGCTATAAGAATCATGGCAGAAATAAATTTGTAGGGTCAGGAGAGACTAAATAAAGTAGTTCTATGCGAGGAAGTTTTTATATGTATTCTTAGCCACTTTTGTTACTTCATTCTGTGTTTCTCAGTTAAATTATCATTTGAAAATGTTGGTTCTTTTGAATAAATAAATAACTGGTTTTGTGCAGAATTAGTGTTTCTTTTAACCTAAGCTAATATGCAACCCCACTTCCTCTTAAGTAGTTGTGACAGGAACTTCAGGGCGAGTGTTTTTGGAATTGCAGCCCAAATAAATGTTTAATTTTAAACTGACAGATTACTTGGGGCTGTCATTCTTCTCAGGCTTTTACTATGCAAGAGTGAACAAATCCTGTATAATAAACCGTGGATTCGGCTTATGGAGACATGTTTGCTTCTGGGCTGAGCATCTCGAAAGAAGTGGTTTGCAGCATGTCTTTAAAAATTTATTTCACTGTTGCATCTACTGCTGGCCTAAGTGCTCCAGTATCTGCCAGGAGTAATTATAGGCAGTTGGTTCAGATGTTGCTTAAATGTGTAAGCCTTGATGGGAAATGCAGTGGATTTCAGCCAGAATGCTAATTTTGATGTTTTATCATTTCATAAAACTGTGAACTCGGAACAAATTATTTTTATAGTTATCTGCTGATACGTAATCACAGGGCTAGTGCCAGATTCAACCGTGATGTAGCACCAGAATCGAAAGATGCGATAAAAGTTAGAATATCAACATTACCCCAGGTTGGCTAATTTGGTATCCACAGCGGCATAACGGCTGTATTTACCCATGTATCCTGCACGGAAGCTCCTGGTTCCAGGGCTGGTGTGCTGCAGGAATGCAGTTTAGCTGTTGTGTGAACTGTAATTGTGCCTTTTGAATTGCATTCTCCTCCAAATTACATTTTATAACTTCAACAGGGATTTTGCAAATTCACATTATTGTGCTAGGCTGTGTTTACTGCGTGCTGCTTTTTTCTGGCATGTGTTTTGTTGGTTGTTTGGGGTTTTTTATTTGTTTCTCCATTTTCATCATAGCATAGAATGAAAAAAAATTTAAAAAGTCACAGTACATGAATCAGTTTTACAGGCAAAGAGCAGAGGTTATTTTTTCTGTCCATCATGAGTAGGTTGAAGTGATAGAAGCACAGGGATACGAAAGATTTTCCTTAGCATTAGATTGATAAGCTGGTGGGTCCAAACATTTGGGTCCATCAGTCATTTTGGAGCCTGTTACCTCTTTTCAACTAGTCATGAAGCTGCTACAGCCAGAATTTATGTAATAATTAGATGGCATTTTCCCCCTTCAGTCAACGTAAACAAGATAGTGTCTTCTTTCAGGGCTTCAGGCATTCTGCAGTGTCATTTGGGACCCGTCTGCCTGCCAGGTCATTAGCACAGCCTTTGGGGATGTGTGCAGCTGCAGTGTCAGCGCCGGGAGTGGATCTCAGGAGCTTGGTGTGCACGGGTTGTATCCTCTGCTGTTGCCAGGCTGAGGAGAAGAAAGGGTGCTGCTATATACCCCCCTTATTCCTTAGGTTTTCCTGCCTGGGAATTGTGTCCTGGCATTAATTGATCAACATTTCCTCTGCTTGGCAGTTTGGAGGTTACAGCAAGTGTTCAAAATCCTGCTGCTGCTGTTGTGTGAGTGCACCTGTGATGTTCACAAGCATCAGGGGTTTAATCCTGAACTCCTGATAATGGCCAAGGAGGTTGCCACTAATGGATGCAGGATCAGATCCTGCTTTTGAAGTGATGGCCCAGTCCCAGCAGGGCCCAGAGAGCTCCGGAGGGAATCAGAGCTATTGGTTTTCCCCAGTGGGCTGTGCCTTCTCATCTGATATTGTGTGTTCTCGTAGCCCTTTTCTCAGCCTTCCTTTTTCCTGAGAGCTCCTCTCCGCAGCTGTTTCCTGCTTTTCCCGGGATTAGGTGAGCCCTGGAGCAGGGAGAGCTGCACTTGTTTCCTGTGTGTGGCAGAGTTACAGGCAGGGAGCACTCAGGGCAGCCAGGTGTGCTCGGTGTGGGCCATGCAGAGCCCATCGGGGTGTGCAGCAACCTCAGCGGGGCCAGGGAAAACCAGAGTGAGCAGCAGCCCCAAGCCTTCTCCAAGATGTAGTTGGGAGGGGCTCCTGGATCCCTCTGTTGGGAGGCCAGTGTTTCAGGACCTGCCTGAAGGTAGAAATCCCTGGCCACCTCTGTGCTCCAAAGCAGCACGTCTCAGCTGACACCAGCGTGTTGTTTTCCTACTGTAGCATCTCTGAGCAGTATCTCCACTTGCCCAAAGTGGCCTCAGTATCGTTCCTTGCTGTTTATTAGTGCTAACTACTGCAGTGTGTTATGGTACTTGTGTTACTGCCGCAACCATGAGCAGTCAGAGAGCAGGAAAATGCTTTTTGACTTACCTGACCATGTAGAGAGTTCAGCTCAACACCCCTGGTCTGTGGATAACTGCAGTGAGGCCTTTGGGGGTGATCCAGAATGCGGTGGAATCATGACTGCATGGAGAAAGTAAATACAGAGCAATTGCTTAATGTCTCCTCTAGCTCAGGAACTCAGACACGTCAAACAAAACTAGCAGGTGGCATGCTCAGAACAAACCAAAGGGCTTTTTCTTGCATTGTTTACACAGAACTTTGCAACTCATTACCGCAGTAGTTTGCAGTTAGGAAAGTTTCCCTGCATTCAGAAAGAGCACAAACAAATTTAGAGAGGAAAAAGCCTTCAAGGTCTGCTAATCCTAAAGATAAAATTTCTGGCTCAGGAAGTGCCTCTACTATAGATAGCAGGAGGAAAGGTGTCCTGGGGAAGTACTGCTGGATGAAAAGGGCAGGCATATGCTTTTCTTACGGCTTCTGCTGTTTGTGGAGAATCCTGAGCTAATTGGACCTTTCATCTGACCCAGCACAGCCACACTCTGCTCTTTAATCAGGGGCCAGAATGCCACTGCTCCTATTTGATCATCAGTACCACAGGCTGTGCCTGGCTGTGTGAGCTGAAGACAGGAACTGGAAGGAGAGCTGATAATTGTTCTGTTTAGTACAAATATCTTCTCGAGCAGAATGTGGAGAAAACCAACTCTGTTGTATGTTTAAGAGCTTGGTATTTACTGACACTGGTCATGCTGACATCCTTCTGCTGTTCCTGAGTGAGATATCTATGTAGGCAGTAGAAGCTGAAAAGAAAAAAATATTTGGATCTAATTTCTTAGAATAATTTAGTCATTTTCACTTCTGCACTTACTGGTTACGCCAGGATAAACCCGAATATGCCTTGCTTTATGTCAGAGCAGGTGGAAGTAGTTTGGGCTGAAAGTATTTAAAATCCAAAATATAGAATTAGAGGGCAGAGGGCAGCAATGAAGTAATGACTTTGTCTTGGACACTGAAAGCAAGGGGAAGAAAAAAGATCTGGAGAGACATTACAGCAAATTAGTACATAGTGAATTATTTATAGAGAGAAAAGGAGATACTAGAAAATAGTAGAATATTTTCAGGCCTGCCTATGCTGGGATTTATTGACACAATATTAAAATGGTAGGGGGATAATTAGGCAGATTTTGATGGAACAATCTAGATATTATGGGATTGGAGTCAGGGTCAGATCCTACTACTGAAATCTTCCACTATTTGAAGCTGTTTTTCCTTGTAAGATATAAGAAACCTTCACAGGATGTATCAGAGAATTGATGAAAGAATCTAGAGGTGTTTGGCTTTCAGTGAAGAAGCATATTTTCCCCAGCTCCATTTTTATTTATTCCAGTTTTGTTATTGTTAACACAGTCCTCACATTCCTAAGACAGAGATCCTGCATGTACGTGTTTCTGTTTGGGGAAGGGAAAAGGGGAGCTGAGGTGTGCTTTTGTTCCTTGTTTTTGTTTTGTTTGCTGTGGGGTGGCTGAAAAATAAATGCTTGTTGATAGTTATAGCACAGTCCCTTGGGCATTTAAGGATATTTTCTATATTAGTACTGCCCTTCAGCACAGTGTTAGAACTCCCCATCTGCTCCTGCTCTCCCACACAGACATGTGCCTTCTTTCTCTTTCCACATTCAAATAGGAATTACAGGAGCTGGAAGAGGAAAGGGAGTTCACTATCTTCAAGGAGAGATTGCTGCTCTACCACCACCACTTGTATTGGTTACTTAGCTCTAGAAAGCCAACAAAGTGCTGAATTTCCAGTATAATGTCAAAAGTGCTTGTTTTGGTTTATCTCCTTTCTACAATTGAAAAGCAGCTTTTCTTCAGCATATTTAGATCTTTTCACACGAAGCTTATGAAGCCTGATTTGAGCCTGTTAATCTTTTTCTTGGTAACCCAAAGAAAAGCACAGCTGCACTACTACAAACACACTGTTTATCCTCGATCGCCGGCTCTGGGCAGCCCGCAGCGTTCCAAAGATCAAAGTTGAAAGCAGACATGCCAGTCCTTCCTAATTCCTTGTGTTTAAGCACACAGCACCACAAAGTCTAAATTGCTGCTGCTGAAAGCTTGTGCTGAGCTTGGGCCTGTGTTGATGTGAGAGTGCAGCCCTCCTGCACCGTGGCTCTTACAGAAAGGTACGTCCTGGCAGCTCGATAACCGTGAAGTAAAGTAGGACAGACGAGTCTTAACAGTGCTCGTGAAAAAGTCATCTGGTTACTTACTCATTCCTTCTAAATTAAAGTAAATAATGTTAAGGATTTTCCTTTTTTTTAAAAAAAAAAAGAAATATTTTTGCAACTGAGTTTCACCCCTCCTTTTTCTTCTTCATTGCCTATGTGGGAAAACTAACACGTTTGTATAAGGATAAACTGGGAAGTCTGTGGTTTCCAGCATGCACATTTTGAATAATATTTATACAGACTATTATTTAATGGGCCATATAAATATTTATAATATGCTGTAGCCTTTTGATCATAAATGCTTGTTTGAAAAGCCATTCTGTCCCTGCTGTGATTTGCAAAGAAAGAGGCCATTGCTGGTTTAGTGCTTGGAGGGAGTTTTGGCTTCTTGTCCTCACTTAACAGTTACAGTCGTGGATTAACACGGTCAAGTTGGACATGTCTTTTAATTTTGGTTTTTTTCTCTGCCCCTCTCCTTCTGTTTGCAAATTCAAATAAGTTGAAAATATGAGGCCCTACTTCTGCAGTGGACAGACTGCCTGTCTGAAGGCTGCACTGAAGTTCTGGAGGCCTTTTTTCTTGGCTGCAAGGAGCCAGGCTTCCTGAGCTAGATACTTCAGGGATTTAGAAGGTACCATCTCCACTGCCTTCCACTCCTTGGGAGTCCGTAAACATGCATCATCCATGCATAAAATATTTTGGTGTCGTGTTAGGAGTATTGAGCTTGATGAACTGATCTGTCTCACTGGACTTTTAGGACATTTTATTTCAGTCATTTTTCTGGTTCACAGTTTTCCTCATGATTGTATTGCCTGCAGAAGCTAAGAATCCAGCAGATAAAAAGTCCAAACCCAATGTTTTATTTGCACAACAATTTTCTTTTCACACGGCAGTGAATGCTGGTGTCCAGATTCCAAAGCAAGAAGCTTGTGCTGGGACCTTCTGCTACCTCTGAACTCCATTAAAGAGTTCCTTCATCTCTGATTTGGAGCTTCCTCTTGTACCAAAGGAATCTTCTGGAAACAAAACAGAATGACAACATTCCTCTTTAAAATTCTTATCACTGTACTTTGGCTAAATATTTTCCACTAACTTCTCTGCAGAGTTCTTAGGTTCTCAAGAAATACCCTTGGGCAGAGTCCATAATTGCTGACATTTATGACCTAGAGATGACAGTGCTTTTTGTGGATGGGGTTGATAAGTAGGTGGCATACCAAGTGTTTGGTATTCCAGAAAAACCCTTGGCATCAAGTTATGTTTTTGCAAGCAGACCAGATCCTGTTGCAGAGACACTTTACTTTGAACAGCCTTTGTAACTTAGTGCTTGCTGTGCCTGAAAATGGATTCATATTTACTTTTAATCTTTTTTTTTCATGACATATTGAATGCTGCTTTGTGGATCTAGGTGAGCTTTATTCAGAAAGAGACCTATTAAAATAAGTTTGGGGTTCTTGGTTTTGTACTGTCACTTAACTCTTTCCTATTCCCTCTGATGGACAGCAATAAACTGGTGGATGTGCAAAGGCTGATATGCACGGCTTGAGCACATAAACAAGCTCTGCTTCCTGCCCAGTCACTCACACAGGCACATCCTGGTTGCTTAGTAAGGAAAAAAAAGGAAAGTAAACATTACATGAGCAGATTGGGTTCCAGGTTTCAAATGTTTGTGGGAAGAATCCAATGCGAAGCTATAATTTTAAGTGCTGAGTAGGAGGTACTGTGAGCTTAATTCTCTAACATCTGTTAAGCTTGTTCTCTAAGTAGCAAAAACACATTAATGAGCTAAAATCAAGGCTGCCATACAAGGAAGAGAAATTTGGAGTAATATTGTGTGTGTGAGCAGGAGGCCGGATATAAAATACTCCTTTTGCTATTTGTATTTTGTGAAAAGAAAGTAAGAAGGATTTGCCTGTGTTTAAAAAAAAAGAATCTGGTTTGCAGCTTGTGGTTTATTCTCAACTTTTTATGAGTCAGCAGCTAAAGGCAGGGCCGAAATAGGGGAAAACAGGGAAATTTGTGAGATAGTATCAGGAATAGTATTATGCAATGTCTTTGTAGTAAAATTTCTCACAAGGAACTTGCAGCACCTGCAGCCAGCCTTCAGAGCTTTGGGGAGATGGAGTGCAAAATTAAGAAGTAAACACCACGTTGAGAAGAATGTCTTAAAACTGCTTTTCCAGCCGAGGGCTGAGAGGGAGAAGCTGAGTGCTGTCACCCCCCAGGTGACAGATGCAGTATTAATCACCCATAGCAGCAGAGTTGTCCTCTCTGGCAGAGGAATTGGCTTTTGTTCCTCTGACCAGGTCACAGAGCCAGGGCCAAGAAAATAAAGCAGGCTTTCTTGCCAATATTCCTAGGTGTTAGACTCATGGCACACCATTATTTTTAGCTGATTGCTCATCGCTTGGACACATGACCTTGCTTAACGAGATTAGTGTGTGTTGCACCTAATCTGCTGGGCAGAACCAGCGTGCTGGGAGGCAGGAGCCAGGATTTCCAGCAGGACCACAATATGCTCTGTAGCTTGGAGTTTTTTCTACTTTCTGACATTATTAGAAGCTGATGATCTGTACAACTGCTCTGGTGATCCTTCACGGTGTGAGCAGAACACGGTGTGGTCACTGCTTTGGTCTGTACCAGGGATAGAACTCCCTCGTACTGGCCAAGCAAAGAACAAAAACGTGGGCCCTGGACCCAGCAGTGGGGTCTGGGCATGAAGTGCCCGATGGAAGCAGGAAAAAATGATTGTGTGATAACACATCTCCACAGACTGACCACATTTCCATGAGCTGTTTTAAGGGGGGGGAGGAGGGGAAGCCTCAGTTGGTTTCTTCAGCCAAGATAGTGTTTTATGCCATTTTCACTGCAAATGAAACTTTGTCCTAATTAATTATTATCCAGAATCATACTTGGAGTTTTCTGAGATAAGAGGCTCTTTTTTTTCCTTTTCTATTTCACCTGCTGCCTCTAACCCTCAGTGATTGTAGATTTGTGATATCCATCAGCAGCAGTGGTTACAAGTCAGCCATGGATGTGAACAGCCACCACATTGTGCCAGTACATCCTGACCTGTACTCAATGTTACTACTGAAAAAAAGAAAAAAATTAATTTGAAATGTGAATAATCATATTCTATTAATCAGGACTTTCCAAATCTTTCCCCCTTTGCCTATATTCCTCCCTCTAAGCACCCCATCTGCCAAACCCAGAAATTATCCAGGTCACTTCTTTGGGAGAAGTGGGCTGTTTTTAAGTAGAGCCATTTTGATACTCTGTAAATACCATGTATTCATTAAATGCCAGTTGATCCATTCATTTTCAGAAGCTGTGTGTCAGCTGAGTTTCATGTGTTTCAGAGGTGTAATGGGTTCATACAAGCACTAAACTTGGTACTTGTGTGATGTTTCAAATACTTCTATCAGCTCTTACTTAGCATTCTCACGGCTTGATTAAAATGTAAACGTTAACTATTAATTAAGAACGAACTGAGAAATTAAGAACAGTGAATTTGTCACTGCATTAAATGTCAAATAGTTAATATAGTGAAATAAGCAACTCATTGTGAATAATTAAATCAATTAACTTAACCTCACTTTGTTCTTCTGGATGTCATAGAGTAGGCAGAGATTTCACACCATGCTCTCATGGCTCAACACATTTTCAGAAAATTATTTTCTGAGTCTTTAAAGTGGTGTGAATTGATGGTGGAGAGCTCTTGGAAACTTAACTTTATTTATTCCTTTTTTCCTGTGGGTAGCGGGTACCTGATTGTCACGTGGTTACTTTATAATTATGAGCGTCACGCCGCAGGTGGGATGTTTGGCGTGATGGGAGGCAGCAGCTCTTGGCACTTTTTCCATCAGTCATTTTATCTGCTTTTAACTCCCCCTTTTTTTTTTTTTTCTTTTCCTTCAACAGGTTTTATTAAAAATGCCCGGAGAGAAGCAGACTGCAGTGAAGTACTACGTTGGAGTTGACGTGGGCTCAGCCAGCGTTCGCGCGGCTCTGGTGGACGGGTTTGGGACGGTGGTGGCACACGCAGAGCAACCCATCCAGGTTTGGGAGCCCCGGCCAGACCACTATGAGCAATCCTCTGCAGACATCTGGGCTGCCTGCTGCTCTGTCACGAAGGTGGGCGAGGACAAGATGAAGGATTTGTGCTGCAGGTGGCTCTGCAAGTTTGGAATGTTCACAGTCCTGCGTTCCCCATGCCTGTCACTGCCACTCTGATCTGTTCATGCTGTGTGACTTGTAACCACCCTTGTGCTTTAAAGGCACCTTGAGGCTGATGCAGCCTCACAGTGTCTGTTTTATTGGTGAGGAGCTGAAGGCCAGAGTGAAAAAAACTTAGGCTATAACGTCAAATAGAATGAAAGGCCTTTCTTAGTGCTGGTATTGCAGGGGGAGGATTTAGCCACTGCCTTCAGGTCTCCCAGCTGCGAGCTTTGTTTAGCTGGTATATGCTCCACCCATGAGACAGTTCTTGGAGGAGTCAAGGTTGCTCTGAACCTGGCAGTGCATATATCTAGAGTTGTGCTTTGGGCTGTTCTGGAGTCACAAAGGAGAATTAATTATAGAGAAATTGTAATCTGGTTTATGAATGGCCCCTAAAGTAACACTTGTGATCCTCATTATAAGAGGATCCAGTATTGTAAGACCAAAATGAATAATAAATGTCTTTGGATAGTATCAAGCATAAAACCAGATTGAAACAAACTTTATTACAGGGGAAAATTTGTATCCTCTCATCCAGGCCTGTACATGCTGGAGATAAAGGCAAATAAGAGACCGTGCTTGCAGTGCACACAGGGGCCATTTCATCTTCCTTACTAAAGCCCCGGCCTGCTCCACGTTCTAAGGTTGGCTTTTTAAATATTCATGATACGCTTGGTAATTTGCAGATGGACTGTTCACCCATTGTCTTGTTATTGATCAGCCTTTTCAAACATTAATGAGCTTGGCTCTGCAGAAATGCCCTGAGATGGAGGAGGTGAGTGGGATGGAAGGAAAAGAAGGGAGTGACAGGAGTGATAGGGAAGAACAGCTTGATGTTAAAGCAGAGCAAGTCTTCCTCTGCTTATTTGATTTTTCTCTGTCTGAGTGGCTTTGTTCTTGCTCAGAACCTCTTTAAATGCAATCTCTTATATGTGAGCAATAAAATGGTCTCAGAAACTGCAGTTTTACTGAGTCAGTAGGAGACTGGCACTGTGCAACTCTACTGAAAGTCTTTCCTTATAGTACTAATTAAAATAATGATATTTTTATTGTTGCCGAGAAGTGGCAATTTATTACCTTGCTACATTTTAGGTGTCTTGCAAGCTCATTTGGCACTTAATCCTTGTGGATGTTGTGTTTTTTTTTCCAGTGCTGCTGGAAGCCATGAAGTTCAGGCATTCTGGGGCAATGGTTTGGGTTTTTTTTTTTTTTTTTTGAAAACCTTCCAAAAAGTGCGCTATTTGTACTCTTGGTAGCTGAGTAAAGGTGTGCATTGCAGACGTGTTATCATGGTTTTGACTAACTTTATTTTTGGGACCCTTCAGTATTGCAACACAAACACAATATTACCAAAGCAGTTCTGGAAGGTTGTTGCTTCCACAGGCAGGAAGTCAGTGAAGTAACTAATGGAAACACTTTGGTCCTAATCCTGTGTCCATGTTTCACATGCAGCTCAGCTCCAAGCTTTCGAAAAGAGAGAAAATTAACATTGCAGGTTTTCTGCTACCTTTATTTACTGATATTTTTGTGCTTCCTGCTTTTATCCAGGACTGTGGATAAAGACCTCTGAATCAGATTTGAAACCCAAAGAATTTCTGGGAATTTGATGCGTTTATGATTCAAAGTTTTAAAGAATACTGAATTTAGGAAATTTCAGAGTTTGAGCTGACTTGTAACTCATTTTCTGTACTCACTATTCACATGGTACTCGCACATAAATGGATATATTTGTATTCCTGTGTGTTTTGTGTATATTCAGGAAGTTGTCCGTGGAGTGGATGCCAGCCGGATCCGAGGGCTCGGGTTTGATGCTACCTGTTCCCTTGTTGTGGTGGATAAACAGTTCCAGCCTTTGGCAGTCAACTGTGAAGGTAGGACTCCACACAAAACGTGGGATTACTGTGTGTTTTTTACCACTGATGGGAGTGAACTTTCCATGTCATCCAAATGCCAAGTGATGGGGCTGACTCCTGGAGATGGAGAGGACACAAACTCTGTTTTACAAGAGGATTTTTCCCCTGGTTTTACTGTTTTAATTTTACTGCAAAATTAAATTTGAGATGAGAATTACTTACTGTTTGGTTAAATATTTGGCATCCTAAGGTCACATTCATTCATCTTGACTCTGAGAAATTTCTTCTTTGGGCAATCTGTCCTCATTTTTCTTTTCTGCATGTTTTCTTCTCCTTCAGACTGTACTGATCATGGCTTTTATAGTGTGTATAAATGCCCATCCACACTGGCTAAAGGAATGTTAAAAATGTTCGTGTTAGTGTAGTCTAAATGCTTGCTCTGTCATGGAGCTGCAGGCAAGAGGTTCAGTTTGTGAATGTTCTTACACTGGTGTTCTGTCTTAGTCTAGGACAGTGCTGAACTTCAGACACAGTCTGTGACCTTTTTCTAAAAATCTGGGGGGTTCTATTAGTTTTTGGGTAGATGATTCAGAAGACTCACAAAAAGTCTGTGCTGCACTTTTTCCCATTGAATCCCACTTAAGATTAGGTGTATGCTACATTAGTAGTTACCGAGACATAATCATAATTCTGTGTGTGTTCCCTTTCTATTCTCAGATGTGTTTGTCATCTCCTCCTATCCTTCTCAAAAAACCAGCTTTGCCCCCAAAACGTCCTTCTCTAAATTTAGATCAGATTATTTATTTTTCAGTTTGAGAGTCTCTTAAAATCTTTTCAATGCCTAATGATGTCTGGGGCTATTTTGGGTCTAGTGAGTAAAATTCAGTTCTCTTTTTTTGTGCTCTGATATCCCCAAGAACTTTGAGTTTACACAGTGGTGGTGCTAAACAACAAGACAAGAATTCACTCGATACTGTAATGCTGTGGAGAGTCTTGCAGTGGTGGGGTTTCAGGCAGTTTCACAGTTCTAAGTTGTGTTTCAATCCATTTTGGAACTGCTGATGTGCCTCACACTTGTTTTGGACTATGTTTTCGAGATGATGCTTGAGTGGCTGTGCCATGGAGTGTGCAGTGTACTTAGCCAGAGAGGAATCTGCAGTGTCACCTGGATTGCTGTTCCCTCTGTCTGGCAGGTCCTCTGAAGGTTAATTTGGATAAAATGTTCTTTGCTTCTTGTTCTCAGTCGTGTCTGATGCAGATTTGCCAAATGCTTTCTCCTCGCACATCCAAAATAAAAGCATTTCAGCAAAATATCCCCCTTGAAACAGTGTTTCGGAAGGGAATCAGGGTAGTTCTCATAACCATAGAAGAGGAAAGAGAATCCCTGTAGCCAATTGAGTTAATTTCAGTTCAGGACATAATTGTTCAGATTTTGTCACATTTTTACTTTTTGGTCACCAAAATGTTCCTTTATATTTTTAACTAAATACGTGAACTTCGTCAAGAAGTCTGGGTTCTTTGAATGAAACACAAGGGAACATGGTGTTTCACAGTTCTTGGGTGCTCACAAGCCTGATTGGTTTCAGTCAGCATTGTCAGTGCTCAGCATGTCCTAAAGTTGGCTCAGAGGGCTAAAATTTTATTTTTAGGTATCCACTGTGAATTATTAACACAAACAGAATTTGAGTTTTCAATGTAGAAATGAAAGTGTGAAGCAGTTTAGAGCCTAGCAACTTACAGCACTGAGCTGGGGTTAAACCAGAGCTAAAATACTCTTTTTTCTGTTTTCCCCCCAAGAGCAGAACCATAGGAATGTGATCATGTGGATGGACCATCGTGCAGCAAGTCAAGTCGAGCGTATCAATGCAACCCAGCACAGGGTTCTGAACTACGTAGGGGGAGCCATGTCTGTGGAAATGCAGCCACCTAAATTGCTCTGGATGAAGGAAGTGAGTACATTGAACACTGTGATGCATTTTTACTAGTGATTAGTGCCCCTTGTTAATTCCTGAGAATGAGATTTCTAAAACAAAAGTCTTCAGCCTTAGTGTTGAACCCCAAGGTGTGCAGAGTAAGGTCAGGCTAAAGTTGTGATTTAAACCTTTTGAGGTTCTTTTTTCCTCTCAATTTCGTAGATATATGTTTGATTTTATTGAAATGGAGTGTTCCCTGATAGAAACATTCCAAATGGCTTTCTTATCTAGGATTAGATATACATACAAATTGAGGTGCAGGTAATAAATGAGTCCTCAAAGCATCCTGGGATTTAGTTATGGAGGTGTATTTCCTGCTCCTGGAACCTGGAGTGCCAGAGGAACTGCCTTTGGGTCATCCAGCAGTGCAGGGTGTGATGGCTTTGGCTGCTGGTGGAGGAGCTTTCCACTTCCAGGTTCAGTTTAGTTCAGTCCCATCAGCAGGAAATGAACCATGTGTAGAGGGAAGGTGCCCTGGGCATAATGTGGAGCTCTACCTCTGTCTCCTGTGTTTAAATTTTGTGTGTTACAATGACATATGGCCTCTTAATAACAACTGTCAGATAAAAGGAGAGACACTTGCCACTTGAAATTTTTTATAACCTCCTCCAGCCTGGCTTTTTACATTTGGCCTCTATGATGCTCACTGTCATTTTAACAAAGCCCAAATGTAAATTGCTTGCTGCTGGTTTCAAGCAGCCAAATTCTCCTGTCCTTACAGACATGAGACATTATAGTGTAACAAGGTGCAGACTGGGGGAAGTCAAAGGAATTAACTGGTAGAAGCAGGTACTGACAGATTAATGACAATAGAGGGTAATGAATGTTGATAATGAAATATGAATATCCATCTACAAGTTCTTCCCTTCTCAAGCTATGAGTATCATTCATCAGTCATTTTATAAATAATAAAATGTAAGCTGTAAAAACATTAAATGAATCCTTTGCATTTAAAGCATTTTTATACTGCAGGGTCTGAGATATCAGTACCTGACTGCTCAGGAAATCCAGATTATGGGGTGTCCAAATGTGGTCACGTGGAGGTGTGAGTCTGCTGTGACCTCAAAGCCCTGTGACATAATTGCTGTGCTGTAAAGGGGAGAGTGTTGCAGGACTTGTTCCCTCCACGAGCCAGTGGGATTCTCCTGAGCCCAGGTGCCAGCCAGCAGCAGGGATTTCCTGGCAGGAGGGTGCTACAGAACAGGGCTTGTTCATATATCCCTTTTCAGCTGCTGACATACCAGCTAAGGAGATTATTGTCCTTAAGAGAGGGTTTTTTACCTCAGTGTCTGCCTGCTGAGCTGCCCACGTGGCGCTCCCTGCGTCCTAAGTGGTCTGGGCATGACTCACCATTAAACTGCTTAAGCTTGCCCTGCTTAGCTCGGGCACCTCGACACCTACAGCAACACCTCAGCTGCTGAGGAGCAGTAACAGTTACCCTGGAGTGGGCTGTAATCTGCTGAGATTTGGTTAAACCTTTTAGCTCTGGAGAAGTGCAGGATTGGGTGGTTTCACTGCTTCTGTGCTCCTTGCAAAGTAGGAGGGGGAAAGGAATTAAATGAAGAGGGGTGGGTTATTTTCAGTGCCAGGCACTGTAATGCATCCATGGCTTACCTGACATCAGAGCTGTCAGCAAAGGGTCACGTTGGGCTCTGACAGCTCAAACTCAGCCTCATGTAATGCAAGTGTCCTCATTTTTTGCCCAGGAAGGCAAACCTTGTGATAACTTTGAATGTCAGGTTGTTTGAATGAGACCTACAAGAGCAGTTAGTGTTTGAAGCAGCCCACATTTGTTGTTTCTCAGTGGACTGTCTTGAACTGGGCTATGAATATAAATTACTTAAGTCTCTTCAGACTCTTTGTTATCAATATTTTGTAGATCAATAAACTGGGACGCAGGTATTAAAGGTATGGTCAGGAAAACTGCTTATAGAATGGTATTTAATGGTGTCCTTCCTGGTTTTTGAGTTGGATCATCTTTATTTTCTGTGTTTAGTGTATTTCCTATGGCAGAGTGAGATTTTGATCTAGCTCACACACCACAGGGGAAAAATACTTTATTCTGACCGCAGGATTATTTCTTAAGCTAGTGATAATGCACAAGCTGGCAAAAAGGAAGCTTAGTTTTCAAATGCCATGGGAGAATTGCAAGATTAGCAGGTAGAAAGACACATTTTAGTTTTATTCTGTCCTTTTCAACTGAGACTATCTGAGGGCTTTGCAAAGTTGAAACTGAAATTCCCGTCATGCTTCTACTTCATTATGATAACTGGTGTTCAGAAAATGACTGCATTGTACCTGGTTTGACCTGGGTTACTGCCTGGGAAAGTTTTACAGTGTCTGTCCACACTGTGCCTGGCTTTGGTGCTCATGGCTTTGGTCTCTCCAGCTTTCCTGACTGCTGAGTGTAGTGAGATGAGTTGGTTTTTTTCCTTTTCTTCCTTATTCCTTTCTCAATAATCCTCCCTAATGTTGTCATATACCTGACAGTATCCCAGGAAGTTAAGACAAAAACAGTGCATTGGGCACATTCTCCTGTGTCTGACCATAATCAAAACTGGCTAAACCAAGGTGTATCCAGAAGCTACTTTGAGCCTTTGTCCCTTTGGTTGGCATCGTGTTTCTGGAAAGTTTTTTGATCAGAAGGCTTGACATGGCTGCAACACGTTCAACACAGGGATATTTGTAAAGAAAACAAAGCAGAGCAAAACCCACAGCCAGCCACTTTGCACAGTCATGCTCCAGGTCAGCATGTACACCCTAATATATGGAGAATCACTGTTGGCTTTTGGTTTGAATTCTCTGGACCTTATTTTGAACTCCCCAGGAATTTAATATTTCTGCTATTAAATGTTTTTGCTGTTTTCCCTCTGTACATCTTTGCCTGGGATTGGTGCTGTGGACATTCCACAGCTGCTTGCATTCGTATGGGTTTTGCAGAGGGGGTGCAGTGGGGAAAAGTACTGCTTTATGTCTGAAGTGAAATAATAAAAGAGAAGTTAAATAGTAAGGATAAAATAAATAAAAGATAAACTTACGAGTTTAACTAGATGCACTTTTGGAAGGAAGTTATTTAAAGTACTTGATACTAAATGATTGTTGGTCTGTTGTTCTACTGAGAGGTTAATTGTGTGTACATTGTCACCAAAGCCTCCCTCTCCCTTTCTGTGGTGCTCACCTGAGTCTGGAAGGCCACATTAGGAGATGTGTGATGACAAGATTCTCTTGTCTCATGTTTTGCCCTGGGTTCTCCTAACAGCAGTATTTGCAAACCTGACCTGTGTGAGGAAGGGTCTGAAATGGGTCAAATCAGCAGTGCTGATAAATTGTGAGTGATTAAGGTGTCTCAGAAGAGGAGTGGAATTTCTGTGGCTTGAAGAATTTTCATCTAAGCAGTTAAAAGTATTGCTAAAATATGACTTTGTAAATTTACCCTGACTTAGTTGGAAGTCAGGAAGAGGAAGGAGAAGGGGGAAGGACTAAGGTGACCTACAAGAAAGTTGGAGAGGGACTTTGGACAAGGGCCTGTAGTGACAGGAAAAGGGGGAATGGTTTCATGCTGACAGAGAGCAGGGTTGCATGGGATATTGGGAAGAAATTCTTCCCTGTGAGGGTGGTGAGGCCCTGGCACAGGTTGTCCATGGAAGCTGTGGCTGCCCCATCCCTGAAGGTGTCCAAGGCCAGGAGAGGCTTGGAGCAACCTGGCATAGTGGAAGGTGTCCCTGTCCATGGCAGGAGGTGGGACTGGATGGCCTTGAAGATCCCTTCCAGCCCAAAGCAGTCTGTGATTCAATAATGACCTAACTGTGCTTTTCCATTTCCATCACCTTGTTCCTAGAACTGAAGCTGCAGATGACCTCACTCAGTGTGAGGAATGAGCTGACACCACTGTACAAGAAGCAGATACCGGTCTTTATCTCTTGTGGCTTTCTTCTTCCTCTCCCCTTGTATTTATTTGTGGAGGGATGCTGCAGGTTTTCTTCAAAATCCCAAGTTATTCTCACCTGCTTCTTTTTGACTTTCCTTTCCATATAATGCTTTCTCTTTAACGTTTCATCTCCCTGCACAGCACAGAGATTTAACTAGAGACTGGAGGCTTCAGGATGTATTCTCTTCTTCCAGCTCTTCATCTCTATTCCATTTTGAATTTGAATTAAAAAACTAAAATTTTAAGGCCATAATAGGCTTTTTGAGATCTTCTGTTTGATTTGTATTTGCTTACATTCAGTTCAGTTTGATTTGGGCTGAATTATTTTTCCCTCTAGCACCCTGTAGTTAGCGTCCATGAAATTAATTGGTTGGTCTTGATGTTTGTGATTGCAGATAGCTATTCCTGTGGCAAAGCCATCCCTGCAAGTGTGCTGGGGACAGCTGTTGGCAGTAAATGGTCAGCTGAAAGCATCTACTGTGAGGCCTGTGGGGCAGTCTGGTTAAAGTGTGCACATCTGTGGCTCACTTAGGAGCAGTACTGTGTTTTTCTGCCTGTGTGGATCATGTGTGGTGATAGAGTCCAGTGTTAAATGCAAAACAAAACAGATATATGATTTTTTATAAGGCTCACTTCCATGGATACAGCCACATTTGACTTTTGAATGTGGTCAGCTGAATTAAGAACATCAACTGTAAATGAAGTTGAAATAAAGAATCCTTTGACAAATACTTAGAAACTAGCTGAAAGATGGCTCTGACAAAGTCTTCCTGAAGCCAGTAAGGTAAGTTTGAATATAACCTTCACTAAAAAGGAAAGTGATTCCTGGTTACTGGTTCTTTTAAAATAGCCAATTAAATTCACTCCTTTTGCTGTTGTTTCCTTAGATTTCTTAACTTACAATTTTCTCACAAAAAATGTTAAAAAACATTATTGCAGTAGTTTTTTACTTCTGTAGTTGCAGGTACATTTTTGTGCAGTTTAATAAGCAGGTTCTGTACTTTTGGTGACTTTGGCTAAAAAAATTGGGTGTTCACTGCCTGACTGAGTGCGTAGGTAGTTCGGAGAGGGAGATGCCTGCATGTGACCTGAAAATGTGAGTACATGACTCCTTCCCTTGGGAATTATTTTGCTGCAGGTGTTTGCCAGTACAACACAACTGTACAGATACCTGTGATGTGGCAAACCAGTGTTAGAGCAGTGAGAACACAGCTCAAACACAGCAGTGCAAAACCTGCAGGGAAGGGTTGCCCAGATCCAGAAGTAGCCTGTTAGTATTTTTTTTTCGTAGAGATAGCAAAAGAAAAAAAATGTTGTTTACTAATTTCTGGCTGAAAATGTTATTGTAGCTTGTGCCAAAATGAAAGGATGCATGTTATGTTTTCCTCATACTAATGACATTACAAACCAGCTATTTCTAAAAAATACTAGTCCCATTAAATCAGAGATGCTGAAATTTATTGTTTATTCTAAGTGGGTGGGGGATGTTGGACTGGGGGTAGGTATTTGCTTGGTAACTGCCTCCAAATGAAGTGCAGGCTTCTATACTCTGTTTTCACAACTCTGCCCTTAATGTCATGTTTAAGAGCAAAGAAGAACCTCCCTTTAGAAAAAAAACCCAAACCATGTAGTGACTGTTTAGCATATCATTCCTCTGCCATTAATAACTAAAATCAATAGTCTATGAGAAGTTTTTTTTCTGGAAGTCCATGATCTTCCTGTGTGTTACAGTTCACATCCTCAGTTAGAGCTGCTGTTTGATCCATCATCCTTCTTCCTTCTGTACACCTGTGACTTGCAGCTACTAGTGGGATCATTTGCAAAAACAATTAAAACCTCTTTCCCTGGCAGTGGTGGGAAGGATAGTGGATGTAGTGGCATTGGATTGGCAGCAGCTCCTTTTCTAGTGCATGTCTTCTTCACTGCTTGCTGCCCTTGCAGCTGGCTTTTTGTCTTGTTGAATGTGACTGAATATTTTTCCATTAAAATGAATAATAAATTCTGTGTTAAATGAGAATGACTCCAGGCTGTTGAGTTTGGAACTGAACTCTTGTTTAGAATTGTTTATAAATGTTTCAACACTCTGTGTTATCACAGTCCGTACACAGTGCAGACACACATGCATAAATTGTACTGCAGCCTGGGTTTGGCTTTTAGCTGCAGTTGCTAATCAGGCAGAAGTGCCATTTAGAAAACCAGCATTCCCAGCTGGGAGATTTGAAGCACCTGCACCTCTGAGCATGTCCTGCTTGGTCTGTCTCCCCTCCATGTCTCTGCTCTCCTCTGCAGTGGGACAAGGCTCCCAGCAAGCACACGCTGTCCTCCCTGCCTTGTTCCAGCTCCTCCAGCTCTGATTTCATGTGCCTGCTCTGTCCCTCTGCAGCCCTTTCTGGCCTGGGCTCTGGTGCTTGCCTGCCTGTGGTGCCATGCCCGGGATGCCTCAGGGGTTTAAGGATAGCTGCACCAGCGTCTCGGTGGTGCAGGCAGTTTTCTCCCCCTTCAACAGCAGCCCTACACCAAGAGTTTTATTTCCAAGCTCCTCCTCTCCCTCCTTTCCCAGTTCCTGACTCTGATAATTCAGTCAGTTAATCTTTTACCAGTTAGAGTACAAGTTGTGTCAAAATTGATCAGTTTGCAGCCATGGCTCTGGCAAGGATGGAATTTCTGCTCATGGCCTATCTTGGGTGTCTGGGAATAGCTCTATCACATGGCTTGGCATCCAGTCTGTCGATGGAAGTGTGGGAGATCCAAGTTGTAAATCCTTGCTTTGAGTTGGAGCAGGGCATGGGACATGAGTTTTTAGATCCCTGTGAGTGTGTGCATTAAATATTCCATTGTTCCCTTTCTTCCTTTCACACAATGTGCATTTGTTTTCTGTAATTTAGAAAAAGACACCCTATGTGTGTATTTTCAGTCCAGTTAAGAAATCCCTCATTTTCCCTTCTTGCCTAGGAAGATTAAAATACATTGCACTACGTAATTCTTAAACTCTTTGACCCCAAGTATTTGGGACTATCTGTAACAATCTCAAAAAATCATTCTGTGGAGGTGTAGTTGTTAAAATAACCCAAAGCAGTCAGAGAGGGAGATGAGGAAAGGGCACCCCATAAGTACCTCTGGAAAGCAGAAAGATTGTGTGAGTTCCTTTGCAAGTGAGTTTGGAGGGTGAGTCGCAGGATGTGAACACAGCATTGGGAACGTTCCTGGATCTTTTCCACGATCCTTTTAATGTGGTCACAGACTCCTGACTGGGTGAAAATAAATTTGAATTAACTTCAGTGAGTGTCGAAAACATGGAGACTTTAAATTTGTTTGGAAAAAGCATCAGGGTGTGCTGTGATTTTTTTTTTTTTTTTTTGTCTGTACTAATTAGTGATGACACAGCATCAAGATGGCAAAAAATGAATCACTTGGATGTTCATGAAACAAAGTATTTTGAGTGTCACTAACATGTGGCTTTTGGGAATTCTTGAAGTAATAGAATAAGGATCCAAGGAGTATCTTTGATGAAACAGATTTGTTTGAAGAGGACAGTTATTCTTAATCCAGTTTCTTTTCTGATTAAAGTAACAGCCAGACTACTCCTGTTCCTTCTTGAAGGCTGTCAGGTGTGTTAACAACACGTAATGGCTTTTATTAGCAGAATAATCAGCCTGAATGATCTTTGGTCTAAACTGTGGAGCACGTTGGCATTCACATAGGAAGTTAAATTTATGTGAGTAGCAACCATATATGTCTGGGAGGTGACCTAAACCTGAATGGTCAGGAACAGACATCCAAAAGCTGTGTGTTTTATATTAATAAATTGTAATCAGAGTATTTATTTTTTGAGCTCAATAGAAACCCAGTAAGTTTTAGAAGCTTTTCGAGGTTTAAACTCAAAGTTTTAAGACAGATTCTTTGCATGACCCAAACTAAACAAAATTTTGCTTTTTTTGTACTTACCCAGTTGCACCTGAGTTTCTCGAATTCATAGATTCCATTTCAGCAGCTTTCTGGACTTGTAAGATTTTGGTTTGATATCACAGAGTATCTGAATTAAGGTATAGAATCATGGAATCACAGAATGCTTTGGGTTGGAAGGGAACTCAAACCCCATCTCATTCCAACCCCTGCCATGGGCAGGGACACCTTCCACTATCCCAGGTTGCTCCAAGCCCCGTCCAACCTGGCCTTGGACACTTCCAGGGATGAGGGAGCCACAGCTTCTCTGGGCAACCTGTGCCAGGGCCTCACCACTCTCACAAGGAAGAATTTCAAGAGGCAGATATTATTTCTTAAAACAGAATCGTGTTCTCTTTTAGTTCAGCCTGTACATTCTTGGCACTGCATGGAATTAATTTTTGCTCCGGAAAGACCCCAGCAAGGACTTACGGTTCTAGTGCAGGAGCTGATCTTAAGTGAGAAAACTTTGCACTTTTCAATTATCTAAAATATTGGTGGAGGTTTTTCAAGCAATCTTATCTTCCCATGGAAGTTTGATTTGTGACCCTTGTGGGCTTTTATTTAGTTTTGATATTCTTTACTTATTTTAATGTACTGAGGTCAGAGGTGACCACTGGGATTGCTTTGCAGGACAGCAGTGCTCACTGTCTGTCACGCTGGAGTAGAATGTTACGCCTGGGAAAACTTTCTTCCCGTTCATCGTGGTCTGATAGCTGTGGATGGCGTGGAGATCGTTTGTGGAAAAGTAATTTTGAGAATATGCATTGCTAACATAAGCTGAAATCGGACTGAGCTTTGGAGATGGAAACGAGGAATGGAGCCTGGCCCAGGTGATAAGACCAGCCTTTTCTGATGGGCTTCTTGCTTTCTGGACCATCATCCCTCTGCAGAGAACAGTGGCAGAAACTCCTTGTAAATGATCTTTCTTGGTAGAAGAGGTTTTTTTTTTAGGAGTTTGGAAATGTCGTGTGGCTTTTTGGAAAGTCACATGATCTGCAAGCTTTGTTTGTGTGGTCACAGAGCTCTTGGTTTTCTTCCTATGAATATAATTAACAAATCTTAAATTTTAAATCTTAAATTTTAAATATTTTTAAATCTTAAATGGTGTATTTTAGAAAATAGAACATTCTTCAAGCAAATGTTTTTTGGTAAAGTTGTTGGCTTTGAAACTGCTCTGACATCGAGCAGCTGATGGGAAACAGAGACACCCCAGGTTATTGATCTGAAACTTGTGCCTCCGTGAACTCTTCATGGGAAACTTTGCTTATGACCAGTGTGTGGTGGGGGAAAGGCTCAGTTCTCCAGGCGGTAAATCAGAGAGTAGGGCTGACTGGATGATCAGAGCACCGGGTTTAAAAAAATGTCCTTTTTACGTAAATATCAGGATTTTAATTGCATTAAAATAATGACATGACCATGCCTGACCTCTAATATCTGCCTTTCTAAACATATTTTTGTTAGAACTTGCCAGAATCGTGGGAGAAGGTTGGCTACTTCTTTGATCTTCCGGATTTCTTATCTTGGAAAGCCACAGGTGTCACTGCAAGGTACGTTAATTATAACAATATGATTTTGTCTATTTTCTTATGTACATTTCTGCTTTAATTCATTCTGACTGGAACTGCTGTTATGTACATCTGTCTGTAATTCAGCCAGCCCCAAAACATCTTGAACCTATCTCCTGCCTCCATCGTGCATTCCTGAGTTGTTCCTGGGAGCAGTGGAATTCACAGATACAGTATGTTGCTGCAAAATGTCATTTTGGAGCATAGATATGATTGCTGGAGTTCCTGTGAAATACACTTCCAATAATTCTTCGAAATCTATTTTTCTTGACGAATTCATTGACTTTTTTGAGAATTGGAAGTATGCACTTCTTTGCCATGTGGGAGGGATCTGGTAAAATCTAATCTTAAATGGTCACTTCACTGTTAAACATGGCAGCTGTGCTGCTTCCCAAAAGCACCCTGGAATCCTTGCTGAACAGTTGAACAAAACTCTCTGAGAGAACCCCTTAAAAATCAGGATTAAAGTGACCAACACAGGTGAAGAGCATTTCCAGATCCTTGTGAGAAGTGAGGCACAGTATTATTTATTTGAAATCATGCCCAGTTCCATGCAGCTCCCAGTTATTTCCATTGCAGTTTGTGGAGTGGAATCTGCAAAATAGAGTCTCAGGTGAAAACTGGCCACAGGATAGTTTTAGTCTCTCTGGAAATGAGACACCTTCCCATCAGATACAGTTCTTTTTATTTGAGTGCTCTATTTCTCCCTAATTAGTCTTCTTGATTGACAGCTATTGCTAGAGCATTATATATTATACATTCCTTGCATTATACAGCAGGGAGGTGCTATGATTGACTTAAAAAAGGCAAAAAGAGAAGTTGTGCAAGGACTTGCCAGAGGATAATTGATAGATGGCATCTTAAATCTTCTTCCTTTGGACTTCCAGTCAGATTTTGCCATCTGACTCTGAGTTATGTAACAGAAGAACAGCTCCCACCCCACACATCTTGCAATCTAAACAGTCCTGTCACCTGACCCAACTCTACCTCCAAGAGGATAAATGCCAGGCTCCCCGATGATATTCCAAGGTCTGCATCCTGTGCAAGGACTCAGGGCTTTGATTTAGCATTAGCACCCTTTGGTCAGGGCATGAGGTGGAGGAGGCTCGGAAGAGGGAGGGCACAGTGATCCTGGCAGCTCCATGGTCCTGTCTGGCTTTGGCTTTGTGCTCTTGGCTGCAACTTCCTGGAGGTGAAGCAGAGAATCTCTCTTAAAAAAACAGAATTGCAGAGGATTATGCTCAAAAGTTGAGATGCCTGAATTTAGACTGGCAACTTCCTTAGCAATGACAATGGGATTATTCAGAATCTTCTAATTGTATTGATGAAGGTTGTAAGGGAGAAAGGAATGTTTGGAAAAGACTCTCTGGATAAAGTCTTCCCTCACACTTTGGTTGAGAGTCTTCTGTTTTGAATAAAATAACTCCTTGTTCATTGATGTCTTTAATGCGCTTCCCAAAATCAATCCCATTGTTTTGCTTCTAGTGGATTGTCTTGTAGGATAACAAAGAAGGGAGAAAAAGACAGGAAAATAGGGATAAGAAACATTTTTCTGGAATCAAACCTAACTTTTTTCCTTTCTCTGCTTTACCCCATGCACACCTGTTTTCTGAGAATTTTCTTGTAGGTTGGTGAAGTCAAGTAATTTGTCCTGCATATGCTCATAACACAAGGGAAGTGTGAATTTATCAAGTATGAGATTCTTACCTCTTACCACCCTTTCTCCCTTTGAGCACAAAGGAGTCTATTCACAGGGCAAGACACAGTGTTAGTCACTGTGAATCATACAGAACTTGGCCCTCATAAAAGAAGGATTTATTTTTTTAAAAATTTGTTTTGGTGATGAGGATTTTACCAAAATAAATGCAATTCCGAAGGCACTTTTATAGCAAAGACCTTGCTCGTTTAAATTTTTAAGGGCTTCTCTAAAACATTTTATATGTATTTTATATTTAGAAATTATGTAAAGTCTTTTTGCCTTCAGCGAGGTCGCTGTGCACAAAGTTAAGTAGTGTGTGAGATCAGACTTGATGTATTTGAAAAGCAGTTCTTGATGTGTGTTTCTAAGTATGAAATCCTTTGTCTTTCACCTTTATTTCTGCTGGCTTGAACTGCCTTGTTGCCAAGTTTTTTTTCCAGTGGACCTATAATAAACAATAAACATTTCTTACCTCCGAGATGGAGGCTCAAACATCTTCTAGGCTTTTTTACCTCCTGGCTTTGAAATTGCTCTGT
Source organism: Oriolus oriolus (assembly GCA_013400235.1). NCBI lineage: Eukaryota > Metazoa > Chordata > Aves > Passeriformes > Corvidae > Oriolus > Oriolus oriolus. The sequence goes on along the minus strand of VXBT01013715.1, from coordinate 511,427 downwards.
ATCTCACTGTACAACATCCACTCATCAGTTGCAAAGGATGAGTTCCAAATTGTTGATTTCCATTGTTCTTGGAAAGCTGTTGCCTGTAGTGCTCCATATTTAATATAGTTATGTTTTATTATTTCTGCTTTGGGCTGGTGAATGACCATTGACTTGTCCTGAACGATCTAGGCATGGTCGTTCCGACTATCCTGCATTAAAAAAAATGTTACTGACAGCTCTTCAATTAAAAAAATTTAAACCTGGAACTTCTCAGCTTTGCCTCCCAAGACTGCAACAGTGAGTGTTGGTTTTGCCACTTGGAATACTCAGTTGTCTTCTCCCAGAAATGCTGTGGTGGAGAGGAGGAGCTGTTCAGTGACAGACACTTAGCAGTGCTTTTCAGAGGCTCAGCACTTCTGCTCGTGGTGAGTGTGACTCACTGCTCTCCCTCCCCCATCCAGAACCTCTGGTAACCTTTCCTTTATATAGTACTTTGGGTACAGCTATCTTAATAAAATCTAAACTCCTCTCTGGTTTAGTTACAGGCTACTGTGTTATGGATGGGGAGTTATTACCAGAGATGCACATCTGTAATCTTAGTGTGTTTCTGGAGTCTTGTGAAGGATTACATTGCAGATAAGAACAGGGCTGAGCTGTTAAACTGGGTGGAATCCACACACAGATTTCTCGAAGGTTGTGTGTATTTAGACACAGAATTCTGCTTCAGGGCCACTTCCAATCACAGGCGACTCCCTCACTGCAAAATGAGCTAGTCTGTACTAGAATTTAAGATGAATTCTAACAAAAGAGAGATTAGACCTGTGAAGGAGGATTTGGAAACATAGGAAATAATGTCAGGCTGACATTATTGAGATAGAGGGTGTCCAACATTGTGCTACAAGCTACCTCCCAAAATGACCAGAAAAAGTTGGAAGAAGTTGAATATTTATGCAGAATGTTTTTTTTCATATTATTATACTCTAGATATGCTAATATCTGGGGAAGGTAATGTGCTATCTAGTAGAGACTTCATCTCACCTATGAATTTGACCCAAATAATTTTCTTGTGAAAATACTTGTCCAGTCAGTCTTCAGCTGCTTGCCATCATGACATGGGAAAAGGTGGAACAGACGTTTCATATACTTCACTTTTCTAAATGATCTCCTTCCAACAGATCTCAGGATCATGAGTTTCTCAGTTTTATAAGAAATTCATATTGTTTATGGTAGTAATGGACTGCAGACTGAAAAGCAAATGCTTGTAGTTGATAAAAAGCATTTCTGGGAAGCACATGACTAATATTTGTCTGTGTCTGTGGGAGAGGGGGATCTCCTTTCAGTATACAGTCTATTTTCAACAAGAAGATACTTGACAAATTGTTTTCTTTCATTTATGAGTTCCTTGGCTTGTGCACGTTTAAGTAGCTGCCTCTTTATGTTAAGCAGTGATTGAGTCCTTAAAGTTTATTTGTAACTTGTTTTGAGTTGCTTATAATTAGGGCTTGAGATGGCTGCATTGCACTGATGGACTTCCAGAGAACTCCCTGGCTGTTGTCAGCGTTGATGCAGAGTCCCCTGGGATGAGCAGGAGTAGAGTCTGGTCCTTTGTTGAATTGCAGTGAGGGAAGCTTGTAATAGAGCAATAAAGCCAGGGAGGTGCTCTAGAATCCAAGAATCTGGATTCAGGTCTCTACCCTGTGATGTCTCCTGTGTGATTTGGAGAAGTGAATTAAATCTGTCTTTGGAGGTGTTCAGGCAGCTGAATACATTTGGGGATTTGATGTTTGTTCATCCCTGTGTTTGTTCTTCATCTGTTAAACTGATGCATCCACACATGCTTAGGAGGTTGCTTTCTTTTACCGCTGTGAGGTCTCTCATGGCTGTGTCAGTGGAGCCCTCACCAAGTATTTTATCCAGAATAGCCTGGAAACTCTGAGAAGGGAGAGGGAGTTTGGAAGAGGAGCTTATGTTTAGAGGCACTGTTGAAAAAACAAACTGGTGCGAGTTAAACGATTATCTGAAGGATGTCTGTGTCTTTTTCAAGGATTGGGCAATCCTTTCAGAGAGATGTGGTAACTGCAGCAGCACAGACACCACTTTTTGGGGCCAGCTGCCCTTCCCTTCCTTCCTAGCCCTGCCATGACTAATGGATGCCCTTTGGCTGGGATCTGGCACTTGGATTCTTGTTGATATTTTGTGCCTGCTTCAAAAGATGCCCGGTCTAAAAGTCAGGCCTGTCTCTGGGAAGAAGGGGCCTAGGGAATACTGCAGAAAGCTGTTGTGATTAGTGCTGAACCCATGGGGCAGTGACAGTATCCTGAATTGCACTCGGGTGTTGTGTCCTGTTTATGAAATGAAACCCAAGACTTCAGACTTGCAGACTTGTTTAGAGAAGTCTCTGGAGAAGGGAGAATTATCTTGAAAGGCTGGTTGGGAGGGGAGGGATGGTGTTTTTGTGGATTGGACAAAGTACCATGAATTTCTTGTCATGGAGCCAAAAGCAAGTGTCCCTGTGATGGTATGTTTGCCAAATGAGAGAATTCTACTGCTATCAGGCTTTTAATAAATTCAAAACATGTTCTTTGGAGACTGGTGACACACAGACTGATCCAGAAAATAGGAAATGTGTAGCTGGAAAAGTTATCAGGACTGTGAAGGGCAGGTGAAATGTGGGCCATTACTGTTAGATATTTTTTTTTAAATTTAAAAACGGTATGTCCTTGAGTCTGCCGAGTAATCTGAAAGAGTTCTGTGTGCTAAAGGAGAAAATTGTCGGCAGGTCTCGTTAATGTTAGCCAGGAAGCACACAGGCAAACAGGAAGCTTTAGCTATTGTTATTGTACAAGTGCCCTTTACAAAATATTACCAAAAGAAGCTTAATGTGTTTTCCACAAGAACAGGAGCTCTTCAGAGTGTCTCACTGTATCTGCCCAGGGAAGAAAAACTGCCCTGTCCCCTTCCAACAGCTTCAGACATACATTGAGGGGTTGCACTGCAGAAGCTTGCATTCAGTTCTTCAAATATTTACTACTTTATTTTTTGAAGTTGTTAGGATTGGTAATTAGCTGTGACAGTATCTAGCCCTTCGTTTTCTATTGTGGTCATTCGCTGCCAAAAAAAAACCTCAAAAAAACAAAAGCCAGCTAGGTCAGTATAGAAAGGATTGGGGGCAGTGGATGTATTCCTGGCAGTTTGCCACGGAGACACTGAGCTGAGCCAACCATGAAGTCATCGTGAACTCAGGGAGTCTCACTAATCCAAGGCAATGTGTCTTAATTTGACAAAGCAAAGGCTGCTTGATAAGCAAGCCCAGCTAGAAATGCTGTGAAACGGGGGTGTTTGTTAAGTGGAGATTGTGGACGAGAAATGTGGTGATATGAAAGGAATCACCTTGGTTTCACGTCCTTCCTCCCCCAAGCCCAAAGGCAGGCTTGGCTCCCTTCTCCCCTGCAGCTCCGGCTGTGCAGTGGCTTGATGTGAAATTTGAGAAACATATGTAGTTTTCTATTTCAGGAAAATGATCTCAGGGATTGAATGTGTGTTTTGTTGGCTGTTAAGCTCTGATCTTGCCTAGTGTGGTAGTTTGAGAGTGTGTGTGTATGTGAGTGTGCGTGTGTGATGGTTAAAATGTTCTCCAGCACTTAAAAAACATAATAGAAAAAAAAATCAGAGTTCATATATTCATTGTTGTTAAAGGTGTTATTTCTTCAGTCTCAAAATGCAGTTAAACAATTATCTGAAGGATAATCCTATCTGACATCCTAAGAAGACTCTTAAAGAACTGTACCATGTGTATCAGAAAATGTCTTTTATTTTTCCATAATAGTCATTAACATTTACTTGAGCTGATGAGTGGTGCACACACAGTTTTCCATTGAAGCAAAGAAGCTGTGTTTAAACAACCATTTCATTGTTGGTCCTGTGTAGAAGCAATGTAGATTATTAACTCCTGCAGAGCACTATAATTATTAACTTCTGTGAGGTTGGGATGACAATCTCCCCTTAATAAAGTTCATAAAGGGGTGGCTGGGAGTCTGAGATTCCTCTTGCTGACGTCCTCACTAATGATGGGACAGGATAACTGTGCTTCTCTGGGGCTGGGGGGAAGTACTGAAGGAGGTTGTGGTGTTACAGCCTTAAATTCTAAGGAAAAATGAGACAGAAACCACAGAAGTTTGTTGTCTTTCAGTTCTCTTAATCTCATTTTTTTTACAATCATTTCAGTTCCCTTCAGATCCAGGCTGGGTGTTCAGGGTGTTTCTTTTGTGTTAGCTCCTGTGAACACCATCAGGGATCAGACCCTCGTGGTACAAGGGATGTAATAAACAATCTGTCATCTCCTTTGAACTCTTCCTTATGTGAAACCCCATGGAAAGGCCCCTTGTCCCTTGTGAGATTGGGTCTCTGTTCAGCCAGAGCTGGGTAACAATTGCTTCCTTGCATAAATTTGAACCAGATAAGAAAATAGCCATGTTTATGAACTCCTGGGTCATTTACAGCCCCAGCAGTGTTTTGGTGTGCACATATATAATGCATGTATTCACAGTAAATTCTTAAAAACCACCCCCTTGAAAACAATAACATTCCAGGAGCCTTCTCATCCAGGCAAGGGAAAGCAAGCTGTGTAGCATGAAGTCTGTGCATTGTATGTGTACATACAGTGCTTAAAAGTATTATAACTCACAGAAATTTATTATCCCATAAGGAGCTCTTTTGTCTTTTCTTCTTTTTTTTTTTTT
>VXBT01013715.1:388704-506688 GCA_013400235.1 Oriolus oriolus | reverse complement strand
TTTTTAAACCCCCAAACCTTTGCTCCTCTGTAATACCTTGCACATGAAAGAACCTTAATAAATTCAGCCCTTAAATGTGCTCTTAAGCAAGAAAGTGGAATTGTTATTTTATAGCTGGGAAAAGAGCCGTAGAATTTGAAGGGTAACATTCTTTAAGTGTTTAGCTGGGCATCCAGCTTTCTGTCTAACTTGCAGTGAGAATTAGGTGTCGTATTCCATAGGCATTTTCACAGATCACACTACAAATTATTTATTCTGGACCAATTCTTCCTCCAGACTTCCCAAACAAATGCTTTTCACCACTCAAGTGTTCCTCCTCTCCCTCTCACTGTAATACATAGCTGTAACAACAGTCTTGGCCTGGAGGGCAGCTTACCTACAGGTTTGCTTTATTTTTTTTGGCTGGCTCTCTAAATCTGTTTAATGTTAGTAACTTTCACTGGAAATTCTCGGCGTGCTTTAGGATGACACTGATGGTGTCAGGGTTGATTTACATTATCTCTTTAAAGTAGCACTAGCTCGCCTAGGACTTTTTCTCTTATTTGTTTTAGAATTCATGTTCTCCAGAGAGGAGCCTTTTAACTGTGAAATGTAAATAACCTGACAAGGAAGACTTCAAAAGAAAATGAGTCTTTGTCCATGGCAGTGATACCAAGCTTGCCAACTCCGTAACCTTTAAAACAGAGCACTTTTATGCTTGACCTGTCATCTGCCTATAAAAATAATCTCAGATCAATGATACAGTGCTTTCAAGAATGTGTCTGAAGAAAGCAGACACTCTATGTATGTGTTCTGTCATTTCTTCATTGTGATAGACTAAAGCATTGTGCTGCTTTAACTCTCAGTAGGATCTGGTTATTGATTCGGTGTAAGTGCCTGGCTCTGCCTTTTGCTTGCACTGAGGTGATGAACACTTTTACTGCAGCTTGCAAATTGATGCTGCCAGATAGCCAGCCCGATATTATATAAATATATAATGTGTTACATGAAATCACCAAGGGTTTGTTTTTGCCTTCCCCCATTCTTTATTCCAGTGCCATTCCATTAAGCTGTTCATTAGATGAAAGGTTGTAATTCAGTCTTCGGTGGATGAAATGTATATGTACTTATGGAATCAAAGACATTCCAAGAAAGGTTGTTTATTTTCTTACTACCTTCTTTAATTAAATGTCGATGGTAGGATTCTGACTGTCTGACTTCAGAGAAACAGATGAAGCAATAATGCTTGCAGTGTGATCCAGCAGGGATGACTGGAGTTATGCTTCTTGGTTGTTGGACACTGCAGGCATAAGAAACTTAATTCTCCTGTGGACAGGAGAGTTGGAATTTCAGATTTCACCTTGGCTGTTAGTTTAATTTTAAAGTGAAGGGGAAGTTCTGGAAGTTCTGTGTTTTATATTTTACTGTTACATAACTTCAGATAATATTTGGGTTATGTATCTATTTGGTTCAGCTTGCTGACACTCAGCTTTAAACTGGAGCTGGGAATCTCAGTTAAAACCCGTGTTTGTCCACTTTCTTTTATTTCTAGTGCTCTGTCTCAGACTTGTCAGCCTGAGTTCTGAGCTTGCTGCTGTTCTGCATTGTGGATGTATCCTGAGGCTCTCCTGAGGGGGGATTAGAAAGCACAGGCATTCCTCAGAGAGCCCATCCCTGTGTTCCCTGACAGGCTGGGGCTGTCCCAGAGTCACTGCCAGGATCCATATGCCAGTGTTGGAGTAAACGAGAATTCATGGAAGGTGACCCACCTATTGCCTCTAGTATCCAAGCACAAGGAATTTTTGTTGAAGTGGGAAGGAAAGTAGGAAAACCCTTCATGCTGTAGGTGATTGGGAAGAGTTTGAGGATGTGCAGAGAGGTGTGCCTGTTCTATCCAAAGCTCTCCCCACCCCCAAAGCCCACTTGCGTTTATTTATTTATTGTTTGTTCTCTTAGCTTTACGGAATATTGGGTCTAAGGGAAGTTATCAAACTTAAAGAATTACAACTGTGTGGGCTAAAAGCACTAAGAATACATAAAAGCTATATAAGAGAGTATATAAAAGGGGTAAAAAAGAAAAAGCCAAGAATCATCATGGCATCAATACATAGTACATGGAATTAGGATGAGGGAAATAACTCCAACTTTCACTCACTGTAGCTTGAAACAGTTCTGAAACTATTTAGATACTCTCCTCTCCTTCCAATCTCATTTTCCAAGGTGAGCTCGTTCTTCTGAGGAATGAAGCTGGACCTGCACAATAAGGTGTTTTCATATTTAATTAAAACTGATAAGAGTGGGAGAACATGCCACAAAATACAAAGAAAACTATTTTCCTGTGGTTTCCATCTTCTGAGCTTCCCTCCATGAAACTATTTGGGAGTTTCTGATGCTGGTCTGTCGTTGCATATAAAATACCTCAAACAGACTCCTCGGAGGAAAAGAAACACCGTGATGTAATTTTACTTTCAGGAAAGAAATTGAGTGTTCTTCCTGGCTTCATGGAAAAACTAAGTGTGGTGTTGTCCTGAATTCCTTGTACACAGCATCTGTACATGATGTTAATACCCACAGTGCTTTCATCTCCCTATAAAGAAGGGAAAACAGGGAATGTGTAAGAGCATGATACACTCTTGGCACCTGTTCTCCATATCCATCCCATCCCATGCCATTCTTGCCCTCTATTCCACCCCCAAGCTCTGTGGGCACAAGTGCAGTCTGGATTTAGTCTCCTTCACGAATGGCTTCTCTCATGTGCCATCTTGGGGCATGCTGCCCATGAGATAGACAGATATATAAATATATAGAGAAAATTTGAATGTGTGTCACAAAGACAAGTTACAGTTGTTCAGTGCTCACCATTCCTCATGTTGCTGCCCCAGTAGCACCAGGTGTAGATCTAACAGGGGGGGCTCTCCAGAGGGGTTCCAGTTTGTTTAAGACTTTCTGGGTTTGTATATTTTGTCCTGTAGCAGCTCTTCATTGTGTGTATAAGGACAGTTCATAAACAGATGTTGAATCTCAACATGGTGCCTGCTATTTCCTGCTGTTTCTGACCTGCCTGGAACCACGCAGACAATCCTTATTCACACCAGTTAGCTCCACTGCTAATCTACCCAAGGACATTTCCTGCTAACTCTTTTTCAGGTTGTCTCTTTCAATGTGGATCAAAGGAAACTTATACCTACTCACATGTTAAAAGATTTCTGATTGCCCAACCTATCAAGAGATGTATTAATTAATTAAAGTAGGTGTTCATTTTCTTTGGCACAAACAGAGAAAGGAGGAGGTGGAATATAAAGAATGATGTCCAAACTAGCACAAATTAACCTTGTGACTGTGATACCTGCTGTGCTGATGGAAATCACTTCAGGCTGATTCAGGCTTCATCCACTATCTCATTTGCTTGTTGGTTTATTTGAAAGGGCCTCTATTTGTGTACACGTGCATAAAATAGGGACTACAGTTTTACCTCATTGAATGTGAAACTCTGCTCGGAGGAATATTGCTCAAGAAAACCACATCAGGCCAAGGTTTTGAAAATGCAGACTGGTTTAGAGAATGCATTTTAATATACTGAAGCCTCAAGCCATCTACCTCTGCTCCTCAGAACTCTACCTGAAAACTTTCAGGGCTGAATAATTTAAGGTTTGGGGTTTTTTTTTTTTTAATTCTTTCTGCAAGAAATACTAGTCTGATGTTTTATTTTCTTAAAGTCTGAACTCCACATAACTTTTTTTCAGAACTGTTTATCCTCACTCCAGACATGAACCTTGGAAAGGTGGCAGAAAAAACAAACAGCTGCTGTGTTTTTGGGCAGTCTGCATTCCTTTAAACTCTCTGAGATCAGACTTGTGCTGAGATTTTCAAATTATTTGTCCTAGGGCTTAACCACTTTCACTCCTGCTTAAAAGTCAGTGAATTTGCCGTACTGGTGCTTGTGAGAGCTGTCATGCAGAGCCTTAATGATTCAAGAACTATGAATATATGATGTGTTCTTAGGGCTTTTTATTATTGTTTCATTCAAACTTCACCTACCTCCCTAATCATCTTTCCATTTTTGGACTCCAGTTCTTTTTTTAACTTAAGCACTTTGCCTAAGATATTCTAGGGAACTTTATTTTCATTTTGGTTTTGGGGGTAAATTTGATACATATAAAAATGTTATTAATGGACCAAAGTGGATGTAGTAAAAAAAGGCTGCCACATTCCCAAGGCACAGAGTCAGAAATCGTCTTCTCAAGTTTGGGTTTCCTTCACGAGTGGGAGACAGGAAGAAGAGCCACCGGTCCTGTGGCAGTGTTTTGTGCCCTCTTTATTCTTTATGAGGTCTCCAGAATATGTCCTGTGAAGCTGGTGGATAAGTCAGGACAAGCCAGGCTTGTGTGGTAAAAGAGTATTTAATGGTTTGGGCCCTCATGTGGATTTTCCTGCAAGATGTGGAGATGCTGCTTCTACTTGTGCCTTTTAAGTAGCCTAAATCCCAAGTGTGTCTTGCAGTGCCTTTCCAGTTCCTGGAACTTCCCTGAGTGCAGAGATTGGTTGTACCAGGTCACTATTCTTGTGAGGTGGGTTAAATCCAGGCGTGTGTTTACTAGCAACTGGGATGGACAAACAAAGCAGTCAGGCCAGTTCTGAAGCGCTTTTCAGTTAACTGTGCTCATTCTTTTCTTTGGGCCCTTTTCCAGCGAAGCACTTAGGCACGTGCTTAAAGTTAAAACCTGTGCTTAAGTGCTCTGCTGGTCTGGGTCCTTTATTTGCTGTCCAAGCATGTTGGTATGAGCAGGCTGTTGGTTGTAGGAATGTTTGGGGAACTGTTCTTCTTACACCACTCATTTTCCTTCTCTGAACCTTTTGGCCAGCTATGGCCCAGAAAGTTTAATTTGTCCTTTCAGTATGATACAGAAAACAATTTGAAAATGGTGTTTGAAAACAATTTGGTTTGAAAACCATTTGAAAACCTGTAGCAGGTTACTGATTAATTGGCACTGATTATGAAGAAGCAGTGTATTTTGAAAAATCAAGGTCATAACAGCCAGAGGAGTTCTCATCTGATGTCTTGCTGGCAGCATTTGTCACATGACAAAAGCATCTTCAGACTGTTCAGGTACTACGGATTTGGTATCCAGAAAATTCTCCTTAAGTAACTGCTGTCTTTTAGGTGGCACTTGTTATTTTTTGATCTGTATGCAGATTTGCTTATTTATTTCTTTCTGGTTTTCAGTGCTGCAGTCCAGAGTTGCCGATCTCTGATTCCTGCAGGCCAGCAAGTCTTGTGCTGTTCCTCCTCATCATTCCAATACCATCCATGGCAAGTCAGGACGAGAGAACTCAGTTAAATTCAGACCTTGGGATTTCTCTCTGGGTCTTGCAGCAGTGAAAGTTGGCCTTTCACCTCTAGAGGCATTTTAGGACACCAGGGAGTTGATTTTCTTTGTGCTTTTCTTTGTGAGGGTGCAAACTGCTTTGCAACAATGAAAATGGCAGAATGTGCAGCCTGATATTGCTGACCTAACAGTGGAGGTAGCAAGGAAAATCCGTATGGGATAAGCCAAGCACAATCCTGCAGTTGCTTCTGCAGACACGTGACTTACAGAAATGCCCCAGCTGACGTCAGAGACACTTTTTGTTCAGGTCAAGTTACTCACACCCACGTCTCTTTAGGACCAAGCTCATAGATAAATACAAAATAGCCTTTAGAAATTTCATTCTTAATTTCTCTCAAATATGTACAGGCTCTCTATGAACACTGATTTTTTTTAATTCCATCATTTAATTTGGTAAAACACAAATGTGGAAATTTTTTGGGTTTTGTTTCATTAGAAACATATAAACCATTAAAGAGGAATAAAGCATTCCTTTTTTTAGGCATCTAACACAGGGATTTTGAATTGACTTTTAGTCCATTCTTCTCTGTGCTTGCAGCATTTTTGAGTGTGTTTTCTGCAAGTAGTGCAGTGTAATTCAAGTTCCTTTCAAGGGAAAGACAAATATTTTAGTGTTGTTAGGGCTGCATGAAAGGGTTCATTAGAGTTTAGAGCAGTGGTAAACTCCACCCTGCTGGTTCAGCCTCACCTTTCCCAGTGCTGGGTGTGAGACAAGCTCAGGCAGTACCTGGGAGGCTGAGCTCTGGCTCTGAGAGAGCTGGGGATGTGCATTCCCAGGTGAAGTTGTTCTTAAGATTTAAATGAATGTAAAAACCAATCATGTCCACCTTCCTTGTGTAACAGGCTAAAGCATCTGACATTAGAGGGGCAACATCTTTCTTTTAGCCACTCTCCCAAGAGCCCATGGGTTGATCTGGTTGGTTGTTAGAACAAGTCAAAGTGGAGTTTATTTAGTGCAGTCCCTTCTCTTTGGTGGTGGCAGCAGAGATGCTTTCAGAGGAAGCAAAGGGAGAGAGGAATCCTAGAACTGACAACATGTTAGCATCCTTCTGGGGACAGTGCTTTGAAATCATGCTCAGTTAATGAGCATTTATATTCCCTCATGTTATTTCTCTCTATGAGTATGACTGGAAGCAGTCTAGGTACCCATGTAATGTAGCCTCCTTTTTGTTTTTCTTTTATTTTCTCTTGGTCCCAGCAATACCTTTTTTCTTTGGATCTCTCTTTTACTGCATTCTGAGGAATAATGACATTGGATTTATCTGCTCCATAGCCTTCCTTATTTTCTGCATTGATCTCCATTCGTCTCCCTGCTGATGTAAATAAGCTGAAATGTTTTTTGTTCTTACTGTATGGAAATTTATGTGTTCTTTTACTCACTCCTGTTACCTGTTTCAGAACTCCTTGGTGGGGTTTTCTTTGTTTGGTTTATGAAATCCCACAGCTGTTCAAATAATACTGACTTTGCTTTTTGAGATTTGCTTAAAAATTCACCCTCTTTTTTAGATCAATACAATTACAAAGGGCTGTAAATGCAAACCATTATCATTATTAAAGATACTCTAGAAATAGATGCACTGCTGCTGTCATTTAAAATATTAAAATACAAGCATACACTTCATGTATGATGTATGTGAAATGAGCCATCTTGCTTTTCCTTTGATTTAAACCACCTTAAAATCTAACAAAACATGTTTTCAAAAATTAATAGTAATGACTAAATTTTGACAGAATATATCAAGTATTTAGGAATGACTTTATGATTTTAAGAGTTTACACTGACTGAACTGATTGTTGTGATGGGAGGTAACAGCACAGCTCGTTGCCTGAGCAGGAGTCTGTAGTTTGCATCTTTTATTCGGGTGCCCATGGCAGCTGTATCCTGTCATCCAGACTTGAGTAAGACTTGAAGGTGGTTTCCCTGAATAAAAGAGGGCTCAATATTCGAGTTCAGCATGTGAAATGGGATCAGCCTCCATCAAAATGCAGTTATTAAGACTTTCTTTTATTGCAGTACTCTTGGCAATTTCCCTGCTTCTGTTCTGGTTTCACTTAGGCTTTGTCTGGCCACAAGTGCATGACAGCCGAGGTTCCAGTGCAGCACAGTCGGACTAAGCTGGTAAAAACTCCCATTAACCCCACTGACAGCTCTTCAGGACTTTGTACTCACACATGTGTTCAAGTAGTGTGCTAAATTAGACTATCAGCAGTTTGATGTTAGGAATATATACATTATTTACTCATGAATTAGTAAAATGTGTCTTTATAGCGAACGTGTTAAGAGATTTCCAGACTAACAGTTCTCTCTCTCAAAATACCACTGGCAGGGCTGTAAGGGTGGGGTTTTTTCACACCACTCTAATTCTGCTCAATTATATGAAGACAGCAGAAACCACATAATGAAGTGTAGCCCTGATCCTGTGGAGATTTGTGTTCCTGGTCGGTGTCTGGAGTGTCAGGGTGCTGGCCAGGCAGCACCCTCAGCATCTGCCACCCTTCCCAAACCACTGGAAGAGCCAAGGCCTCCCCAAGTCTTTCTGCTCCCATGGGTGGTGGATGTGCATGTCCTGTGTTTGCTTTTCACCCAGAGGAACGATACAGGGTCACGGAGCAATAACTGTGGTCTTGCTGTAGCCTGCCCGTGTTATTCCCTGTGGAATAAGGACGTCTGGAATAATGCAGCGGCCGTGTGGCCGTGGCTGGGGCAGTGGCTGGTGCTGGCAGATGTGCTGGGTGATGCACATGTGGATGTGCTGCCATTGTTGAACTGGGAGAAGCTGATGTTGCTGACAGGAATAATCTCACTCTATCCAAAGCCACACGGTGGGGAGGGAGCTGAGACCCAGCTTCACTTTGCTCAGTGACTTGTAGCTTTTCCTTAATCTCTTTACCAGCTTCCTTGAGTGTTTGGTGAAGTCTTGAGCTGTGGTAAATTTGCTCAAGCTCAGACTTTCAGAGGAAGCTGTTCACTGACTCTGTGTACCAATACTTCCAGTTTTAATTGTGTCGTATTTTTAACTGCCAGAAGGTAACGGGAGAAAATGTGTTTTTTAAATACCAGCTCTTAATTGAAATAAATATTTGACTTCCTATTGCAGAGTGGTTTGCTTGAAATACTGAGCTTGAAAGAATATATTTTTGTGATTAAATTGAACTGAAACATTGCTGATGTTGCAGAAGGCAGGAAGAATGTCCCAAGGCTGCTGGCCTGCAGTGGCTGGAGATGTGGAGACATGGGCTCTACTTCCAGTTTTGATTTTCATTTCCCTTGCCATTTTTGGAGAATGTTTTTTAATAACCACTGCTCTGCTTATTAAGCTTATAAAATTTCAAACAGTGGTTACTTAAAACAGTGATTCAATTTTATATATGTGCATGCTTTTTGTTCCTTTCATATTTAAAGATCTAACCTGTAGTTGTCTATAGAAAGATTTTTAACATATTCAGCATCAGTGTCTGAGTGGTGTCTTTCTGTTTGGGTCTCAGTCTCTAGACTGAGCCTCTGGAGTTCAGGATTCAGTTCAGGGGTCTGAATGAGGTTTACTCTTTGACCCTTGGCCAAATCCCTCAATTTTCTTTGCCTCTGTTTGCCATCTTTTAAGGGAATGGATTAAGATTTCCAGCCCCACATGCTATGTCTGATTTGTCTAGACAATACATTTTTCTGTCTAGGACTGTGTCTCATTATGAGTTTTTCAACAATGCCGAAGACAATGGGCTTGAATCTTGGTTGGGCGTCTGTAACATAATACAGAATGAAATTAATAAAAAACTCAGCAATCTGCTGACTGTTGGCTTCCCCTTGCCTCATGACATGGTGAGGCGTATGTGGGTGGATAAAATGGTCTTATTTTGTACTTTCTGGTCCAACTCAACGTGTTTAACTAAGTGCATCCACTGAAATTATTAGTTGCACACAAGGGATTAATCTAACTGGATAAATTGCACTTCAGATGGGTGTTTCCCTCCAGGTTTGGTTACATAACTTCTAGGGAAACTGAATTCAAGACTCTTAAGTCTTCCCATCTTTTGATAGTGTGTTTCTAAATAGAAACACACTTCTAAAAAGAACTGGACTCTGTTACAAATAGTAGAAGAAACATCGTCTCATTGTGGTCAGTGTGATTCACCTTCTGTTGGACGACTTTTTTGACATTTGCAGTGTTTGGTGCATTTATTTGTATTTTTAAAGGACAGGTTTAAATAGATTACAGCAAACACAAGCAGGCACATTCTCCCAATCCAAAGTATGTCCATGTGTACACACATACAAACACGTGTGTGTGTATTTATGAAAAAAAAAAACAAGCCAGTTTCCTTACACTACTTAACGTATCGAACGCACACTTCCGCATCTCTCACAAGATATGCAAAAATTTAATTTTAAGGAACCTCATCCGACACAGTGTTTTCTTTAAGTGGATTGATTCTTAGAGTCTGAGTGTCACAAAAGGGGTTTTCCCAACAATCTCTCACTAAGTTTGAGATTTATCTATGTAATATAGCATCTGTCTCATACCTCCTCTGGAATACAAGAAACATTTACACTCTACATTTCTCAAGAGACTTCTGTGCTTATTGTGGTGGTAAGTGGAGGTCACTCTTCGCTCTGGTTGGGTGGTCAGAAGGTTGATGCCAGCGTTTAAAGCACTTCATTGCTTTGAAACCTTGTGCTGCTATGTAGGCTTTGAAAATGATCCTATTGTTCTTCTTTTTTTCCTTTCAAAGTGGCACCCAGAGTTTAAATATAACATGGAATCTCGTCAGGGAGTGGCTGTATTCAGAGGAGATTAATTATAGATGTGGGTGTAGAAAATTGCAAATGTGAATTGTGTTTTTCATACAATAAAATCTGTCCCTTTAAGTAAGCAACAGACTTGCTTAGAACATCCTGTGATTTAAAAAGCCAGCCAAAACCCTCTAAGTGTTACAGCATGAACACCAAATATTAGAGCGAGGTTTGAGTTAATTAATACTTTTTTCCCTTTACAAAAATAGTTTTAACTTTTTGATTTGCTGATTGAAAGACTTTGATTCCTGCTCACTGCTTGTTGCTGAGGGCTGAGTGACTTCCACACTGACACGGGGTGGTGTGAGCTCAGGCGAATCACCCTGTATCCCAACAAAAGACCTAAAAGTCCTGTCTGGATGAGTCTGGAAGTCCTGGTGTAATGCCTGTGCCTGCTGGTGAGAGTTTTGATGGTTCCCAGTCCCCCAAGGGCTCTGATGTAGCTGCCATTCCCTAAGGGCCTCTCTCTCACCTAAAAGAGAGTGTGTCTCTTTCATGGGCTCTGCTTTGGCAGGGAGATTTATGGAAGGGGGACCTGGTTTATATTTTTAAATAAAAGCCATGCCACCAGTCCAGTGAGAATTCTGACTTTCCAGATGTGAGGCCAACAGAGCTGCTGAATGCAAGTTCACAGATTTTTGACACCAAATTTAGTCTTGTTGGTTGGGAAGGAGTCTGGTAGGATCCTGCAAGTTCCCTGAGTCAGAAGTGTTTAGGAAGAACGGGGGGAATAGTATATCATTGAACCAATGTTTTAACCACAGCTTTGGAAGAAAAGCTGTGAAATCTTCACACCACATATAGTACTTCAATATGGTTTTTTGCAGCAGCAAAAATCCCCCAAAATTTGAAAGGGTTTGGAAAGGTATTATATAGCCAAATATCAGTATCATCATTAGCTTCAGTTATGGAGCTTGTAGATCCTGAGCTGTTCACTGTCTTCTGGGTTGGTGGCTTTGTGGTTTGGTGTCTTCAACCAAACTTGCACCCTTATTGGAAAGAGGAATCTTTTCTACTAAATCCTTTTTGTTTGAAACTGAAGAGCAATTTTCTGATGCTCAATTTTCCTCATGGGGAGGAAAAAGAAAAAAATCTAAGTAATTTTTTGAACACTAACTTTTGAAGTTTGAGATGTGGAGTTTAATCCTGTTTCTCCTGTGAAATATGACAGAATTGCCACTAACCTTAGTGTGAACAAATATTGGCCTTTCATCACGATATTGGATCATTCTTACTTGTATTAATATTTTTTTCTCCACAGCTTTAGTGAAGATTTCAAAGTGGGGAGGAAGCTTTGCTTTTGCTGTGATATTTAACTTCCTTCAAAAAATCTAAATGGCAGCCAGGCTACTTTTAATTATTTCTGATAAATCGGAGTGTTATCCAGAGCATAGGAAGACTGAAGCTCGTAGAACTGCTAACACTGATTACAGTAATTTCCTTGCTGCCTTTATTGAATAGGTTTAAGTCCTCAGATATGGAAAGACTGAAAGTTGAGGCCCATGAGTGCAACTGGAATGTGTCTGCTACTTGTCCCAAACAGGCTTCCCCACCTGTCTTCTTTGTTTGGCCTGTTTAGTGTTTTGTTGGAAGAAGAAAACCCTTTTCAGGCAAGAGTCAAATTGCACTGCTCGCTAAGACAATGGGTTTGGGCAGGCAGGAATTTCATAGGCTTTGGGTCAAAGGCAATAATCATAAAAAATAATGTGTTGTAAATGTTAGGAACTTGGGATTTGCATGGCTGGGTGGCTGGAGCAGCCCCTGGCAGGTTTTGCTGGGTGTACCTGCAATTAAAGAGCTGTTGAAGAGGTGAAAGGAAGGGAGTGCAGGTGGTCGGTGGAACCAGGACACACCCAGACACCCTCACCCTGAACTTTCCAACCAGCCTACCCCAGAGATGGGCTGAGGGACAGCAGGGGCAGCTCTTCCTAAACCACTCTGAGCCCAACCCACTGCCCTGATTCCTTTTAGCAAACGCTCAACAGGGGCAGCATCTCATGCACTTCATATATTTCAAGACTGAATGATCTGATGTCACTTTTTTTTTTTCCTCTTTCTTGAGAAGTGTTCCCCTAGGGCAAATTTTCCCTACTTCCCCCAAGCAGCCAAATACACCAAGCAGGCAGAGGCATTTTCCCTAAATGCCAGTGGTGGATGTGGATCCAACAGTCTGGTTCTGTTTCAAAGGCAGTGGATTAATGGATATGGCATTACCATTACAGTGCAGTGAATAATTACATGTTTCCTATTGCTTTGTGATAACCTCCACTGTATTTTAGGCTCTTGCAGCACCAGTGCCCAGTTCTGTTCTTGGATGCTGGGAGTATGTGTGCTGGGTATTAAATTTTTTTGCCTGGAACATTTTTGCACAAACCACAGCCAGATCTGTGACTGTGTTAGAGCTGTAAATTGCTCGCTTTTGTGAAAAGCCTTGAGACTGTAGGGTGCATAATTTGGGAGGACATTGGCAGCCTGGTCCAGATGTCAATATGTGGAGACATTCACTTGAGCAGAATCTACGCCCCCATTTACAATTTGAATTCAAAATCTGTTTTAAATTTAAAGTTTGCAGAACAAAAGAAAAAGCATTTGATGTTGAGACAGTCACGCTCCATTGTTTCAGGTCTCCTTCTTGCGTTCACAGCGTCATAAAGCTTTCTTAGCTTTTGATTCTCTGTAGCTTTAAATAAATCTGCCCAACAGACCACAGAGAGTCACTTTATCCTACTGCACGCTATTCCTTTTGGGATCTAACTGTGCCCTATCCTTGCTTCTGCAGGATTTAGCTTTGGCACAGCCCTCAGCAGGTGCACCTGGCTTGAGTTCAGTGATCCAGTGATTGAACTGCTACACTGTTAATGATGCCTACAAAATTAATTAAGTTCATGAGTTTAGGTTCATTTCGGAGCAGTTGGGATGAATGAAGCAGATCCTTTTGCTTTGGAATTGAGAACAAACCTGCCATTCACCTCAGGATGCCCCAGCCAGAGGTTCTGTGCCTTTCAGGCTGGTGACTGACTCATTTTCCAGGCTAACTAATCTTGTACCAACCCTCTGGAATGGAAAGCCGTGTAGAAGTGCCTTATGAGGTCACTTTTCAGGGAAAAACTGTTTCTTTTAGTAACTTTGGTTGATAGGGCTTACCTATCAACCTATACTCAAAATAGGGATGACTTCCACAAGACAACTGCAGTTAAGGAGTATTTTCATAGCAGGTGTTCTCCCAGGCAGGGCAGGATCTCTGCAGAATTGGGAATCATGCCCATGCTTGCTTTATCCCTTTTGGAGTGTGGGAGATGTGCCAGCAAAGAATGGACCAAAGTGTGAAGCTCTGGTGATTCTTAAATAGTTGTGGAGAAGTTTTTGTGACTTTTTTATCTTTTAGATTCGTTCTTCTGCAGATAAGTTAGAGCCTGCAGTAATTCCCATTTTCAATGAATGTATCTGATTTCCTTCTCTCCAAGAAGTACAACAGAGTGAGAAAAAATACTCAGA
This sequence comes from Oriolus oriolus, assembly GCA_013400235.1. Lineage (NCBI taxonomy): Eukaryota > Metazoa > Chordata > Aves > Passeriformes > Corvidae > Oriolus > Oriolus oriolus. Next base: position 493,038 of record VXBT01013715.1, on the reverse strand, counting down.
ATGGATAGATAATGTGGGAAGAGCCACGGAGAAACAAACTTTGATCACCTGAGCGATCACAAGTCCAGTTGCCCCAGATCCTTTTGCAGGTTGGTTGCTTCCAGACTGCATTTTGGGAATTACAAGTGCATGTTTACAGATTCTCTGTGTTTTTAAGACTGCTGAGATTCTGGTCATGCAGGATTTCAGCACATCGAGTCAGTCCTCAGCAAGAAACTTTTAAGAAACTCTAAGCATAATCATTTTCCTGTTGAAAATCTGGTTTAAATAAAATAAAAATTTTCCATGCACGACGGTTGGGACTTTTTCAGTAGGAATATTCTAAGCAAAACTTGTTGTTCTGAACAGAGAAAGGAAATCTTTCATTTCATTGTGCTGGGAATATGCTTGAGGAAAAGAGTCTCCAAACTCATGGTATTTCAGACTGGCTATTTAGCCAGTTTAGCTGTATTTATATTTAGAAATATAGCCCTATTTAGGGCTCATGCTACTGAGGGGTTCCGTGCTATGGCTCCTCAAATCCTGTGCTGGGTTGGGCAGTGGGGAGAGGGCTGTTGCCTCTGGGGTTGCCTCTTCTCTGCACCTTTGAACCCAGCTGATCCTGGGAGTAAATAAGAGGAACATTTGCTTCAGCCCATCCAGTTCATCCAGCTTCAGCTAGCACAAGTCTGGTGTTTATGGCCAAATAATTGAGGCAATGCTGCCAAATAGGGAAAATGGAATATACCACAGCAGATACCAGTACTGTTTCTGTTTAATGTCTGCCCTTCATCTCATCAAACTGAGGAGTTCTGTGAAATACAAAATTTTCTCGTAGTTGAGGCTTTCTTTGTAGGTGTAAGGATTTGGTTCCTCAGGTGGTTCTTCACCATAGTGTCTTTCTGGATAGAGTTTTCCTAAGTTAAGAGCTGTGCTATCCCCTTTTCAGGGTGATTCTCTGGAGGAGAATTTCTGAGTGATTTCCTATAATTTAGTATAGATTAAAAAAATAAAAATAAATATAATATATGTAATATACATCTATGCCATTGGCTTCAACAGTGACAAGCCATGAATGAACTGCTCTCTGTACGTGTGCATAGAGCTCTCTAGAATATACAAACTGAGCACCTCATCAGGTGAGGGTCAGGGGTCTGAATTCAACCCATCCAGGAGCTTTTGAAGCATGTGGTGATGTTAATCCATCATGGCCATCACAAAGAATTCCTTTCCTCTTGAACTGTTATCTGAGGGAGCAGAATGCCTTTCTGCAGTGTAACACTTCTTTGGTATTAAGGATTTGTATAAAGCCATACTGTTCCATTAAACACCTACTTTTTGAGTGGCAGCAAGAGTGGAGGAAGGAGACTGAATCCCAGGGAAGTGTAAACGCTCAGACTACATTTAAAACAAGCATTTTGAGTTTCTTGTCGTGGCTGTGAAAATCTAAACCTGCCAACTTAATGTGTTGGTGTTTTAGCTGAAACACCAGCTCTGAGGTTGGTTTTCCTACCAGAACCTTCCACTTAGAGATCTGCCAGTCAACTCAGTTGGGAAGAGTTGTCCTTCTCAGTTCCTTTTCCATACTGTGTTAAAAATTCAACCAAAACTCCTCTGTTATCCTTGTTCTGTGAGCACTTTGCATTTATGAATCTACAGGGTGTGTTCAGTCCAGCCATATCCTTCCAGAGAGCTCTGATCTGCTGGAATTCTGTGGATTGGCAGGGGCTGCTGTGTCCCCATCCACAGTGATTCCATGGGCCCGTGTGTGTGCTGTGGTGTTCCACAGAGGGAGCTGTGTGGGACAACAGGCCCCTGTTTCAAACATGTTCTTTGGAGCATTTTTCAGGGTGTGGCATTAGTTCAGAGCTTCAGTCTAATTAGAAAAAGACATACTCGGTTCTGATGATAATTTGTTATGATTTGGTATTTCCCATATTGGGGAAAACTTGATGCATTATTGTTTCGTTCTTTATGTCTAAATTTTTCCTGAAGTGATGAAATGCTTTTTATTTCAAATACCCCGTCTTTATTTTTCCTTTTAACAAGAGTTTTGAACTGATTTGGCGAAAATGTTTATTTTTTCCCAGTATTTTCTTCAGCCTCGAATTTATTTATTCACCCAGTTTTTGTCAAAGGTCCTAATTAGATTTCTGTGTCTGGCTTTTAAATCCTTGGAAATTGGAATTTCTTGTATCAACATTGTCATTGCTGTAGTTACAGGTCATGCGCTTTTTCTGTTTTCAAACCAGACACTGAGTTGTGATTGTGTGATCTAATCTTAAACTATTAAGAAGGAAAAAAAAGGGAGGTGGGGGTGTCAGAACTGTTTTAAGAGTAGTCCTGAAATAATCTCTGCATTTATTTACTACATTTATTTATAGGAATATAAATAGTTAACTAATGTCTTTTTTTCCCACAAAATATGTAATGTTAATTATTCTCATGTAGCAAAGAGCAACCAACACACCTTTACAGCCAGTGGGATGTGAATGACCATCACCTGTCCTCTGGTTTTAAAAACATGGTCGCTCCTGTAGAACAGGCTGGAAGGAAACATAAAGCATTTAAAATACACATTTCTGTCCCAGATGAGGAAGTGGGAGTTCAGAGGGTCCATGGAGTCATCCCATCTTCTGCTCAGTGTCACATAAGAGGATGTTGCTTCTTGTTGTAAACCCCCCATACGAGTCCCAAGATAGTTTTCCAGGTCTGTGGAAAGGCTCTTCCTGTTCTTGTTTGGCTTTACTCTGTTTGCAGTATCAGTGTCTGTAAGCTCTAATTTCAATCTGCAGATAGGAAATAAAAATAGCTTCTCTTTTTCTGTTCCAGGCCAGGTTGGACAGGGCTTGGAGCAACCTGGGCTAATGGAAGGTGGCCCTGCCCATGGTGGGGGGTTGGAACAAGATGAGCTGTAAGGCCCCTTCCAACCCAACCCGTTCTGTGATTCATATTTCAGTCCCTGGGTAGTTGACTTGGATGAAAGAGAGGTTTCCTTTTACTCCAAAAAAGAATTTTTGTAGAGAGAAATTTTACTTGGTTTTTACTTATGCAAAACTGCAAGAAAAAGTCAAATGCTTCAGTAAAATTGAGTTTGCTTTGAAGATACACGTTCAAATTGTACCGTCCTAATAAAGAGAATATGTCTGTGTAAGCTCACCTTGGCTAAACATGAGTCACAAATAAGCTGTCTTGTAAAACATCAAAGAAAATCCACCTCTGAGCAGGGTTCCTCTTTGAGAACAGTTACGATGTTGTGTTTCCCTGAGATGCATCCGAGCTGGTACTGCAGTATTCCCAGGACTACACAGAGCTGCAGGTTTCAGCGGTATTTAGCATTTTTAATACCTTTTAGTTGACTGACTTTTCAAGCACAGTTTAGTACTGATCTTTTGAGATGATTCTTAGTGTTCAGACAGAAAACAGTCTATGTAATGTGAAATCATCAGGATCACTGTTCATATTTTGGGGAGGAATGAGGTTGGGGATGTTGATTTAAAACCATTCTGTGTGTTAGGACAGGCTTTCCTGCAAGTGTTCTTGTCCTCTGTGTGTATTCTGCTCCTGCCTGTGCCCTGTGGTGCTGTCCTGGCACAGCCGGGTTTAACATCAGCTCCTCTGGAATGAGACTTGTGCACGTGACCCCACCATCCAGATCTCCTGGAAATTGTAATTCAGTTGTAACAGAAGTAATAATACAAAGTTTTCCTAAGGACAAACTGTGTGCAAAGCAACCATTTAGCCTGGAAAAGCAGCACTCTGAGCTGCCTGCTCGAGAGCTGTTGTGTTGCTGCCCTGCTCTCCCCCAGGCACATGCACAGCCTGTTATTTGACTGATTTATGCAGTGAAGTGGCCAGACCAGGAGTTGTTTCAGCAGAGAAGAATCTTAAACACAAGGTCCTTTTAAGGTCCTCAAGACGTGCACTCCAAACAGTAACCAGATTTTTTTTAATGTGAGCATTCTGCTGGAGTTTTTGACCAGTGGAGAGGAGATCCTTTTGCAGGAGCTTGTTTCTAGTCACTGGTTTAAACCCAAATGTGTTCATTTGCCTGACTCTGTGCCTGTATTATCTCTTTTCTAGGTCCCTCTGTACAGTAGTGTGCAAGTGGACGTACACAGCAGATAGAGGTTGGGATGACAGTTTCTGGAAAATGATTGGTTTGGAAGATTTGGTGAAGGATAAGTATGAAAAAATAGGTATATCAGCGTGGTTTTTAATATATATATATATTCATATTGATAAAAAATATCGATATATAAAAGATATCAATATATAGAGAGAGAAAAATGGAGGTTTGAGCAACCTGGTCTAGTGAAAGGTGTCCCTGCCCATGGCAGAGGGTTGGAATGAGATGAGCTTTAAGCTCCCTCCCAACCCAACCCATCCTCTGATTCTATGAATAAAAGATATTTATGCATAAAAAGATATTTTACTGTATTATTGTGAATGTCAGCAGCTTCAAATAGGTTGCTGAGATGGCTGGATGCCCACAGGGAACAGACTTCCTAAGTGCATCCTTTACACTTTGCATTGTTGTGAGAAACTGTTTAAATTTTTCATCTCTTACCCTTCAGAAAGGCCTGGAAGGCCTTTCTGTGCTGCTCAGTCTCAACAAGAGGGGAGTAAAAAGGAGCCCCAGCAACTGATGACATGAAGGACACACTCGATATGGGTGTATTGGATGGCAGGCTACAAAAAAAGCTACAATACAGTAATTTATAGCTGTTACTGATAGCATGATTTGTGACCTGTACCAATCTCCCTTATAGTCATTTTTGAAAAAGTGCTACTTCTGCTTGTTGTTATCTTTGTAAGTTTTTTTTCACTCTCAGAGCCTAAGTTTAATTAGAATAGTAGCCTTGCTAATAGCGGTTCCTACAGCAGATATTCATTAAAAGTCCATAACGTTAATATACCAGAAAATTTCCAGGATAACTTTATTAGACTTTCCCTGTTAAGTTAATGGACTTTTAATGGATGTCCTAAGCAGACATGTCATTAACGAGAATATTACCAGACATGAATTAAAATATGCTCATTCATCAAAGTTAATTATCTGAAATTTCCTTTGATTTTTTTTTTTTTAATGTCGAGCACTTTGAACAAGTTTGTACAGCAGTTTAAATGCAGCGACATGAAATGGAAATGGTGGAGGAAGGATTGTAGTGAAAAGAAATGTAATGAAATCTATAAACTTTTCTGATCATCACATAATCTGCTCTCAGTCATTTTTGGGTTATGAGAAAATAGTACTTGAAAGCTTCCGTGAATAGATTTCAGCTTTTCCCCTGCAAATGAAACTGCTTATGCAGAGGTACAAAACCTACCAGGAGAATGAGGCTTTCAGCTTCCTGAGGTTTTGGGTTGAATACAGTTCTTACAACATCTGTCACATGTGGCTTTTAGCAAATCTTCAACAAGTTAAAATAAGGCTTGCAATAAATACGTGTTTTTACCAGAAAATTGAACATCTTGCCAGCTGGTGGTCTCATGGAAGGGTATTTTAAAAATAAATTATTTATGAAGTGTAAGCTAAGGCTTGAATACAATATTTATGCAATGCACTTCAAGGACAGTGCAAAGCAATTTGCCATTTTAAGTAACAGCATGCATGTTTTAAATGATAAAGTAGCCATTAATAAAAGGGGCCTTTTGTTATGATGGGGGCCTCATAACACTGGCCTATATATGGCTCAACATTCATTAAGGGAGAAATCATCAATTCCCAGTATCAGGCTTCCATGTTTGTTAAAACACTACGTTTACAAAATAAATCAGTAAGTTATCTTCTGTTGATACGTTTCTTGCAAGGCAAAAGTGTTTCTGTGACTTACTGGTGAAAGTGTCTAGTTCCATGGAAAACTGTGGGGTTGTTTTTTTTAAGAAATGAACCACAGAATCCCTGGGTGGGTCTTGGCTGGAGTTGGAGAAGCACAGTCTGACCTCCAAAACTGCACCAAACCTTAGGCCAGAACTTGGAGCTTGTGCTCACCTTGAGAAATCCTTTGGTTTTCAGATTCCGGGGCTGACCCCCTCAGGTGTATACAAAGCATAAGACAATTTCTATTTGCATAACAATGCTGAAACCTGGCCCTAGGGAGAATATGAGCTTATTTCCCTGACCATTTGTCTAACCTTGCCTTTTTAAAAAAGGAAGGTGTTGCTTTTGTTATATTTAGCAGTGTGGTAACATCACAAAAAGCTGGAGAGTGTCCTTCATTCCTGTGTCTGTGCAGAGGGAGTGAGGAGCTCTTTGCGCCAGTGTGGAACCCAGATAGCCACCGCTCTATTCCTTTGAGTTTTTCTCCTGCCTTGCACTTCTTGGATCTCTTGGAAGGGTGTAGCTTCAGAAGGAGACAAAACAAAGCACTTCATCCTGTCTAGGAACTGCTCCATGGTGTTGTGTCCCGGGGAAGTGCTTTGCTTTCTGCCACCCTGAATCTTATCAGTGTCCCTGAATGGGGGGGAATGGGAATGGGAACATTGTTCCAATGAGAACTGGGAGATTTGCTTGTTTTAATGAGTGTTCAGTGTTGCTGGACTCGGGGGGAGCACTCTGAATCAGCTCAGCTTTCCTCAAATTAATCAGGACAGTGTAGATCCACCTGCCAGGAAGGTGATACTTGCACTGAGCAAACTGCAGCTGGAATGGTCTTGGTTAGTGGGAGATTCCTTCCTACACATCTCATGGTTTCAGCATCAGCGGCGAGGCACAATCCCCGCCAGGAGCCCCAAAATACCACGGGATCCCACCTTGCACCAGCCCAGCTCAAGCTGTATTTCCCATATTGCTTCAGGGTGCTGCCCACAAGTGAACCTGCATCCCATTATCCCGAGGGAAGGCCCTTGGGTTTTGTGCCTCCCTGGACAGTGTGTGCTTCCAGCGGGCACATCAGAGCCTGCAACGGCTGACAGGGAAGGATGGGAAGCAGGGCACTGAGCTGCCCTGCAGATTAAGGAGCTTGAACTTGTCAGATAACCAAGGCAGGAGGAGGTTGAAGGGAGGTTGTATGTGCTCGAAACCTCCTCCTAAAATGAAAACAAAACCAAAAACCTGACAGGGCTGAAGTAATTCTGGTGGAATTTCCTCTGCCGTTCTCAAGCTTCTCTAAGCCCGTGTCTGTCTGCTCGAGGTTTGTTTAGCTCAAAGACAAGGATGTATTTTAGTGCCTGTGCATGTTCCCCTTGTAAAGAGAGATAATGGCCTTTTTCTCATGTATCTCTCCTAAAAGATTAGCAGGCTCTGAATCATCATTTCTTTTAACCAAAGCAAAACGGCACAAGATAAAATTAGCAAAATTTTCTTACTGTAACAAAAGTAAATACAAAGTTTACCAGTTTAAAATATGCAGAAAAGCTATGTTTGTTTTGGGCTTTTTTTCAATCTCTACTGAAATCATTATTGTTTCCAATCAGAGGGAACCATAGATGAATAGTTACAAATAGATTTTTTTTGTTTTTGTTTGGAAGTAGCTTTAACTTTCATGCCACGGGAAATACTTAGGGAAATTACCTGAGAACAACTTTTTTAATGTACTTATTTCTTTATTCTGGTAAATATGCTTTTAGGCATCGCTTTTAAAACTTGTTGCCCTTTAAAAATACATTTACTGTAATCAGAGTGCTGTGGTTCCAGGGAGTACACTCCTCTTGGTTTCAGTTTAACTTAACATATGACCTTGTTGATAAGGGAGACCCTCACATCTGACCTTTAGGATCTTCCACAAACCTTTCCCATATCAGGGCGTGGGTTCACATCTGAAAACTCCCAGGCCTTTGACATTTTCTGTTTCTCAGAGCACACCAGCCTTTCAGGGAATCCACATAACAAGTTGTTTGTGGTCCCTTCTGTGCATCGTGAATTTACTGATCAGGTTTGTGAAGGTGAAGAGTCTTATCTGGAGATACTGAAAAATTTATTGATCCCATTAGTTTGTTCACCAAGAGAGCGGAAGATAACTCGTATTCAAACCACTGTGAAAGTGTTGTGTGCTACTGGCATTAGCATTTATCTGCTGTGGTAAAAGCACATGATGAGTATCTCTTTGTGGTATTATAAAACCTAGAAAGACATTAACAATTCTGTTAAAATTTCATGTACTATAGACCTTGTAGGGTACTGGAGCATATATTCCATTTGGAGCAAAATGCCTGATGAATTTTCACCACAGCCTTCTACTTCAGGGCCTACTTAAGGGACCAAATAATGATTTTTTTATTGAATGGTAATATTTCATACCAGGTCTTTTTTGGGTTGGAGATGGTGGCTTTGTGTGAGAGAGTGTTGTGGGTACTTCAGAATAGGTTCTACTGATCTTATAGGTTCTGTAGCTTTTGTAAAGGGCTGTGTGTCACCTTCTCTCATCTGTGCTGGTGCAGCAAACTGATATTGATGAAGTAGCTGTAGTTTTGCTTAATTTGCTTTAGTGTATTACTGGCAGAATTCTTTCATGTGTGATTTTGGTTTTGGGGGTGATGGTGGCTTAAGGAGGAACAGCCTCTGCTCCTTATACATCTCTTTACTTAAATCCCCTCTCAGACCTTTTCCCACTCATTCTTCTTAGCCACCTTCTAGAAGAATGCTTCTCATTTCCCACAGATTGCCCCTATCCTCCTCCAGTAAAATTTCTTCTTATTTTTATTTTTATTTTAAATTTTGGTACTGTGTTTTCAGTTATGAAGGGTTTTATTTGACTCTAAAGTGCATTTCTGGTTAGTGGTCTTTACTCTCCTCCATCAGTTCACCAGTGCCACCCTCTCTGTTCCAACACTCTGCCTGTGCTTTAGTGTACAGCCCCAGCACTTTGCAACCCCATTTTTAACTCTCTCCTTAATTCCAGGACTTTGGGGACTGCAGGTTTGATGTTTTCATGGACCTGGGCACTTGCAGATGCCAGTTTTGAATGTCCTGAAAAGATGGATCTGTATCATTGGAAGACTGGCTGTTCTTTTCTGATGCTCTTTCATTTAAATATTTATAAATAAATTGATAATACAGAAAACATGTTATTCATAGGCATAGTTACACTCCTGCATGTGCCACTGAATCCTTCCATATATAAAGCTAATAAAGGCATTGAATATCTCCCTTTTTACACTTCAAATAGAGCCTGCTTAAGTTCTCTGTTTTGTCAGTAGTTAGCTCTGATACTTGGATGTTCTCTTTATTTATATTTAGGCTGAAAATGGGAGATTCAGTGCAGGAGAATGTGGTCAATATTAACTTAATGCTACAGCAGCTGTGAAGAGAATGGTGAATCCCTTCATTCTCCCAGTTTTCCCTGCCTCTTCCAAGGCCTTTGATGCCAGATGCTCTGGAGCATATGAGGGATTTCCTTGTGGGCTGAGAGAAAGGGATGATGATTTTTATTTTTTTTTCAGGTCAGCTTGTAGCTGCCAGTTCTTCATAAAGCTGGATTGCAGCACCGAGCTTCAAACACTACTTTGCAAGCAGTAGAGAATAATAAGTAAAGGGATTCTCTGAAGTATGGGATGCCTTTATCTGTCTTTCCCTGGTCTTATGCTATCCCAAATAAATTACAACACATTGCAATTTGAAACAAAATTAAAAGGATGAATCAGAGGATATTTACACTTACATGCTGTCAAAATCCATGGAATTTACAAGTGAATAGTGTTCCAAATATGCTAACATTTTTCTGGCTTCCTGTCATTTCAGTCTGTCCAAGAGCTGTAGCAACTGCAAAGGAGCTGAAACTGGCACAGTGCAAAGAGGTTTTCGGGTGTCTCCTTCCTGAGAGCTCGAGGCATTATTTCGTAATACATGATTCAGCAGGAAGAAGTTGGGCTTTTCCTCAGAAAGGCTCCACACTCCTGTGATTTCTGTTTTATTTTATCCTTTTTCCATCTTGAGATCACTGAATCACATGAATCATTGGGATTCATGAAGGGTCACCTACAGAAGGTTGTTCAGGGCTGTGTCCGGTTGAGTTTTAGGTATTTTCAAAGGTGAAGATTCCAAAATCTGCCTGGGCCACCTGTTCCAGTGCCTTGACCACTTTTCTCCAATAAAAACATCTTTTATTTTGTTTAAATGTAATTTCTTGCATTTCAGTTTGTGCTTGTCACCACTTGCAGTGTCACTGTGAGAAGGGTCTTTCTCCCTCATCTTTGCTCCCTCCCTCCCATCAGATATTGATAAACACATGGATAAAATCTGTCCCCACCACCTCCAAGCCTTCTCCTTGCTGTCTAGTCCGAGATATTCTTCCTTTCTCCAGTAACTGTTCTTTAGCAGGCTGAGCTGAGCTCGAGTGGCTCAGATTTCTCCAAGACGTTTCCTGGGTGACATTTTCCATTCCTCTTCCACCAGGAAGGGAACCATCATTCACCCTGCTTATCATCAGCCCGAGTCCTGCTGGCAGGTGGTTCCTTTCCACTTCTCCTCCCCTCTGCTGCAAGAAGTGAGGAGTGCTGTGTGCTGTCCCTCCAGCCCTCATAGCTTACACAACTCTTGCAAAAGTTTAGATCTTTTAAAAAATAGTAATAAAGAAATATTCCACTGTCCGCTCGTAGAGTTCTGGCCTCAGACTCTGTCTGCCTGAGGAATCATATTTTCTTCTACTCTGCCAACACTGGGGACTTGTGAAATTTCTAGTATGAAAACTAGGAGCTTTTTCTTTGAATTTCTGGTTTTAAATTTCATAGAAACTTTGAGTAGACTTGGGCCTGTTGTGATTGTTCAGTATTTAAATTTCTGAGATATTATCCTCCTTTCTTATTTTTTATACTGTTCTAAAAAAAAGAAAAGAAAAAAGAGACATTTCTCAGAACAGTTCTGGGTCATTCCTTCTTTTTACCTGACTCTTACTCTCCCTGGCCTCAATTTGTTCATCTTCTTTTTTTTGGCTTCAGCCTCCTGCTGAGATAACTTTTAAAACAGTGCTGTCTGCTTCATGAGTCAGGATTCACAAAATCAGGACCATTTCAAAGAGTTTGCTGACTTCCTCCAAGTCAGAGGCTGTCGGACTCCTTAAAATTAATATTTAAGTAGTTTAAAGTGTATTGTAGAACCAATCTTGATTTTATAATTTCCTGTGATGGAGAGCCCACTTCAGACTTAAAGGTTGTTGATTGTTAGTTGCTGTCACGTCTCAAAATTAATGAATTAATTAAAGAACACACTTGATTTTTTTATCTGATTTAACTTCCTACTCCTGCCTGGCAGACCGTAGGGACATGCTTGACCTGCATAGACTGAAATTTCCTATGATCAAGGAAAACACTGAGCTGCTTGAGGTTTTCCCCCAAAACTCTTGGGTGAACTGTCATACTTCTCAATCCTTGTAATTGTTTTCCTGGCTCATTTCTGAACCCTTTACAGCATCAGGATCTTCTCAGTGTGGACATTAGATCTGAATACTGCATGAACGTGGTGGGGAATAAGCTTGGTTGAAAGATTTAAAAGCGTCCTTTCAGTAATTGATGAGGTTATTTTCGGTCTGTCAGTTATTTCAGTTCTGAAAAAAGGGGTAATTATTTCTTCAAAGAGGAGTTGTTATGTGAGTTGTTAAATAACATCCAGTAAGAAAAATCTGTTAAGTAATAATCCATGATTAATACAGGCTAAATTGCCTTTACAGTCCCAGCAATGTACTGAACCAAAGCAGAGCAACTCTGAAAGCAGAGCAATAGTCCTTCCATCTGCACTGATTTTTGTATCTAGAGAGACTTCGAGGAATATTGGGCTGTAAAGTGCCAGAAATGTCAATTATCAGCCTAGTGAAATTATTGTTTGCAAGCGGAAACTTGAGCTGAGGTATCTGAGTTTGGATGTAAGTGCATCCCCTCTAATTACATAGTAAGGCATTGAGGTACTGCATTCTATACCTTTAGTAAGACATCAAATATATGTGTTTTATACCCAGATGCAGTTCGGAGCAGTGGATCACACATGGCAGGACATGTTCATTCTGCACTGGTTCACTGCTACCTAGCAAAGAAAACTCGGTCACGCCCATCATATCGTGCCTGTTGGTCCAATGATACAGAATTACTTTTTCCTTTTGACCTTTCACCAGGAAAGCTTACAGTTTATCCATGGATAACATGGATAATAATGGATAGTTCTCATTCCTTGGGCCGAGAAGGCCAAGCAGTCTTTGTTGAAGTAGGCACCTATGGTTTGCTGAGCAATTTGCTGCCCAGCTTAATGAACCAGGATCTGCCTGATTTGATTGTGCCAGTATTTAGCAGCCTAAAATGTCTGCCTGGAGTATTTACACGTTAGGTAGCTGAGTTGTAGTTCAGCCAAAGGCTCTATGGGAGAGTGGGATGGAAAGGCCCCAAATTAGATTTGCCTCAAGCTACTGTGGCAGCTCGTGTAGACAGAGATGAATTTTGAACTGAAGAAAGCCAAAGTGATTCTGTTTAACCGTTTTCCTCACTTTTAAATAAGCTGGCGTATAATATCACAATTTGTTTTGGTTTTCCTCAGTGAAAATTCTGAAGTCTTTAACTGCTGACCAGGAGGTTTTATGGAGGTTATTTGGAGGTTAAAAAGCCCCAAATCTCACTGTTTCTAACATCTTTTAACCACCGTGCATTCAGTCCTGAGAAAAAATTAATATTATAATTTTACAGTCAGCATCATTATTCTGCTTCCTTCTGATCTTAGTGCCATTTTGGCTGCTCAGCTGGGGTAAAAACTGTAGAAAAATCAGCCATACACATCTCAGTTAAATGTGAGTATTTTCTGTAATTGAGAAGGATGTTTGATAGTGTATTGTGTGTGAGACAGAGTTGGGACAATTAATATTATTTACTGAGATTCCTTGCATATGGCAGGCTTTTGGTATTGTGAGAATTATTATAAACCACAAAAAATGGAGATTGTCTGCATGCTTTGTAATGAACATGGAGGGGGAAAATCCCTTACATTTCTTGTTACATTTGGATGGACAGTGCTTTTTTCTACTAAGGTCCTGTTTCCTTTGATGCCTGTTCAGCACTGTTTTGTTTAACGAGGTAACTTCTTCAGTGCATGTTCTCCATCACTTATTTAACAGGATATCTGCTTTCGGTGTTGTCTTTTAGATCAGAAAGCAGTTTAATTGTCCAGTGTGGGTGGGGCTATGAAATGGGGACGGGATGTTCCCTTGGGTTGTGTTTCTTTCTGAGGCAGCTGGGACTTCAGTAAGGGATTGTTATATCCAAATTCAAGTTTGTTTGGGCCTCTGTGAAGGGACATCTCCTTTGCATTTTCTTCCTTTCATATTCTTATGCACCTATACAGCCAAATATACAAAGTGCAGCCCCGTTCTGCGTGATAGATGAAAAGCTGTGCTGGAGTCAGCTGGGCCCCGGCTGCTCTCAGCTTTGTTTGAAAAGGGGCTACATCCTAAACTACCTCATTCTGTTAAATATTAGTGAGCCAATACAGTGAATTTGGATCACTCAAGTTGACTGAAGATGCATTGTCTGCCTCGTGTGTCGTGTCTAGTAAATAGCTGGTTCCTGTGGGAAGCACCTAAAAAGGTAGAGGGTCTTTGGTAGCACATAATTTCTTTAAACAAAGCTTGATCACAGCAAACTCTAACATCAGTCTTCGAAGAAGGATAAAAGAGGAGGAAGAGATTCAGACAGCTTTTTCCTTTTGTAAACTCGCTGCTTTATAGGGGGAAAAAATAGCTGGAAATAGCCTGTCTCGTCCCAAATGAAAGGTTGTGGATTAAGGCACTGCATTAGTGAAACAGCTGCACCAGTGTGAAACAGAAAGTCCTCCAGCTTCAGCCATTATGGGTTTGTTTGGTTAGGTCTAATTTTGGAAGTCATTATAGCAAAGGTAAATGACTTGCACAGGAGACTACTGTAAACAAAAGACTCGATACATTTACTTTGGCAGGAGCCTCCAGGAGTCTCGGGCCTTTCACTGCCTCCTTTATGCAGCGCCTGTCCTGCTCTCACTGCCCGCCTGTGTGCAGGCAGCTCTCCCTTCCCTCCCTCCCCTCTGACGGCTTCTTTCCCCCTGACGGGTCGGATTTAAGGGTGGCAGCACCTGCTGCTGAATTGCTGGTGTGTAGCTGTAGAACACCTTTATGTTCAGAGTAGCTGCCCCTGGATTTCTAAAGCTGCTGTGTTTTGCTCAAGTAAGACTCGGCTCCCTCCCAGCCTAGTACTGGAACATGATCTGTTTCGAATGTTTCACTTTTGATTGTGTCTCCTTATTGGTTGCTTTTTGTGTTTTTTGTTTTATCATTTAATAGCTTTACACTTAGAGATTCTAAGCATCCTGATGCTTAGCTGAGTTTTCTAGTTTTTTGATGAAGATTAAACTGTGAGAATGATAATTCCCTGCCCAGGTCTGTGCCCGTGTGGTTCAGTGAAGGCTCTGTCCATTCCACACTGACTTACACTTGTGTAGGTGAGGAGGCAAACTCTTGATGGCAGAACCAGAGTGCCCATGCAGAGCCTGCTTCTCCCCTTTCACAGAGCTCCTTGGGCAAGTTTCCTTTGGGCCTGGCAGAGCTTTCCTGGATCTGAAGAGCTGGGAGGGTGAAGGAGAGGGGCAGAGTGGGAATCCTCTCCTTGTGCACTCAGTCCTGCACTCCCTGGCTGCTGGGTGACCAGAATCTCCCCTTGGCAATCCCTGCCACAGGTGACTTGTGACTGCTCCCCCTTCCCAGTTGCTGGGAAGTGCTTTCACTCAAGGAATATTTGTTCAGGCATACTTTGACTTCTAAAACATATGAGGAAGACTACTGTTCATTATTTCGTTTAAAATACAAGACGATTATGCTGCCTCTCCAAATGACACGAGGCCCATCCCTGCACGTCCTCACACACCTTCTGCCCACGGGGGCGGCAGTGCTGCCGGTCACTCTGGTAAATAACCAGTACCAGAGGAATTACAGGGCCATTTTCTTGTGCTGCTGTAGAGGAGAGGATTATCTTTATCTCTGAAATTGCTCCCTTAGTGCTTATTAACTAGAAATACAGTAATTGAGAAGCTGGTAGGAAAACATTTTGTCTGATAGTAACCCTGATCTCTAAAATGGAGTATAACTACATAATAATTACACACTAAAGTGTTTGACGGGTGTGACAGATATAAACTAGCCAACCATGGAAAGAGGTTTTATTTCAGATTAATTTCATCTCATGCTGTATATACACCATGTTTGTGCTTTCAGGTCAGGCAATTGATTCTGAAGAAAAAGATGTGGGTTTAGCTGCATGAACTCTTTTGAACTTCCTTCCACCTGCAGGTTTTTTGAATGTCAGGAGAAGGAGACAGCTTGGGTATTTTTCTCCAATGTCTTAAAAAACCAGAAATGTTAATACAAAATTCTCTTAAAGAGAAACATCCTGCACTCCAGCTTATGGGGGAAAAGTGCAAAAGATACACCTTGTGGCAAAGCCAGCACAATGTTTTCACTTTACAATAAGTAACTGATAAAATACAGAAATAATAAAATACAGGGTTTTTTTTTTTCCTGTGAGGAGGTGACTTAATGTCATCGCACCCTCTGTATAAAGCTTAATGGTGAGGTTTGGTTATTCTCCCCCCAGTATTGAAGATAAACCCAATGTCAAGTGCAAAAGTTTTGACTACACAGACTTGTTTTAAATTTCCAGTGTGAGGTTCAGCCTGGAATTTCAGAGACAGTTGATGTGTGGCTGTCAATAGAACAGAAACTCGTGGAGAAATGAGCACTGTGAAGTTGTGTGTGCTGATCCCAAAATGCTCCGTGCGCTGCATCCATCTGAAAGTGGGCAGAAGGAGACTGTAAGTTCTAAAAATGAAGAACCAACATAATTTACAGCAAAGACCTAAGGGATGTCTAAATTGAAGACCTGTGAATTTCATATCATGACTTTCTTTTCATCAAACAGTAAAGTTGTATAACTGCATTTTTAGAAGTTTATGCTCATAGGCATTAGTGTATTCCTGATTATTTTATGATATGCTATTCCTCTTAATTAATGTCTGTTGTGGAGGATGTTTTATGTCCTTTCTACACATCAGAACGTGCTTCAGGTGTAACATTCTCAATGAAACTGACTGTGAAAATAGTCTTGTTTTATTTTAGAAAGGAGTTTTGCCAACTCTGCCCAGATGTGTTGAATTTAGTAAACACTCCAGGTAGGTATTAAAAGCCCTGGCACTGGCAGGGAGGTCTGTGGGAGCTCCCACTGAGCTTTCACTGCCTCTCACCCCCAAACCTTTGGATAAATGTGGAAGCGTGTGCTGTCCCAGGAGCTGTTGGTCTCACTGCTCCAGCTGTGGGGGGCTGAGAGGAGGCTCTCAGGGGTGTCTCTAAATTCTGCTACTTGAAAGAATCTGGAGTCAGGGCAGACTCTATCACCGTGATTTAATTATCAAAACAGTCTCTTTTCACAAGACAGAACTGGGTGTGTGTTATGGCAGGACCTGCCCCTGGGCTCCCTGTGCCAGGGCAGGGAGGGAAGGGTTGTGTTCTTGTCTTCTTCACAGTGCACAAGGCCAGAGAAGGCTCAGAAAGGGATTATTTAAGTCTGTGAGGAAATACAGCTGCAACAGGAGGAATTTGCTGTTTAAGCCAGTTTCTTTTTCAGAGTTTCTGTTGCTATAGCCACTTGATTCCTAGTAGAACTGCTGGAAAGGATGGAAATGGAAAAAAACTTGGCCAGTTCCTTGTGCATTCCTTGTGCAACAGGTGCAGTGTTCATTTGTGAGCACGGACTGAGCTGAATCCCCTTCCATGCCCAGAGAATGCCTGCAGGCAGCACCTTCCACGAGAACTTGGGATTTCTGCATTTTATATCTCCTGGAAGGATGCCAAGCAGAATTTAATTGCTTGTGGTGAAATCTTTCTCTGTGGCTAGATAGGACATTGAATGCTTTTGAACTTCTAAATTGCCATGGGACGGCCTGATCTGGCATGGTTGTGTTTAATCTGCAGACAGATAATGAAAGATACTTCATCACACAGAGTTCTTTGATGCACTTTTTTGTTTTATAGATACCAGGCTTAACTGGAGGGAGAGGAAGGGAGCTCTTGCAGTAACACACACGGTTGTTTCTGTGTTTAGTAAATTGACAGGTGTTTGGTTTGTCTTGTGTCTGCCCAGGAAACCACGTCTTGTCTCCCGGAGAGGCTGTTGGGAGAGGTCTGACGCCAGAAGCTGCCAAAGATCTCGGTCTCCCCGAAGGGATTGCAGTGGCAGCATCTCTCATTGATGCCCATGCTGGAGGACTAGGTACTCACTCATGGATTTACCGTTCTTGGAGACAGGAATTGTTGAATTAATTTCAGAAAGCCGTTTTTGTCACAGCCTGTTTTTATCCAGCCATTTGCTCTGATGCTGTTCTTAAAAAAAAAAAACCCACCAAAATCATCACAATAACTGCTAATACTGCAAATCTGTTTGTAGAAAGGGGATATATCACTGTTTTATGTCTTTTCAGCTGGATTTGCAGATTGTTTGTTAATTTCTGCTAGTTCCACTTTTGACCTAAACACCGTGGTGCTGGAATGCCAACATGCTGAGAGTTTGCATCTTCTGTTGCTCAAAACTTCGGGGATAGGCAAGAAAAATTTAGAAAAAAAACCATTCTGAGGGAGGAGCCTCATGTTTGAGGCCTGTTCATAGTTAGGCTTCTTATTAGTTTTAGAAGTGATTCATGATTCAAAGCTTTAAGGCCTGATGCTTTGACTTTTTCTCTTTTCCAGCACGCTATTCTGATGTTCAGCCCTGGTTCATCTTTTTTGAAATACATTTGATGAGGCTTAACAAGTTCATTTTCTTACTCTGCTGTTTGGCCTTATCTAAATACAGTCAATAACAAAGAGATTCAGTGTAACTTTTTCAGCAGGAAATTGAGGGTTTTTTAGTTAGCTGGTTTAGAAAACAGTCTTACCTCAGGAAGTTTCTGTGTTACTGCAACAGTACTCCTTAATAGAAGTCTGTTGCTCATCAGAAGATTTTTTTCTAGATCTAACTGAAATATGATTAGCTGCTCAACTACCACTTTTGTTTCAAATGTTTTGTGGTGTTTTAAATCTCACTTGTCCTTCTAGAAACTGTGGCCTGGAACTTTTTAAATGTTTAAATCCCTTTGCTTTGCTTCTGGTGTGGTTAATAATAATGGAGATTGCTTTTCTTACTACCTGGGAAGGATTAGATGTAGATCTGTCTGCAAAAAGGAAGACTGAGCTTCAGTGTCGTATTTGTAGGTGTGTTGTGACTGACTTAAAAATATGTGTCAGTTAGTATCCTAATTGCATAAAAATGTGTTTAAAACTGTGTTCTATTTTCTTGGAAGACGATATAGCAATCATCTGACCTGAAGGAATGAACTGCAAAACTGGGTTGTCACAGAGCATGTGAAAGTGGCAGTAGAGGGTCCTTGTTTAATTGGCATCATTATGTGGTGCTGGATCCAGAGCACAAAAAGTTTGCCCATTAAGTTTCACGTGCTAAAATCAATCAATTGAATTTCAAGAAGAGTAGAGAGCAACTGTCTGTTCCTTGAGACTTCTGTAAAGAAACTCTGACATTAGAAGTACTCAGCTACTGGCATCCCTCAGAGAAGGGCTTCAGTGGATAGACAGTCTGCCCATCTGAATATGTTGTCCCAGATGGCACCACAAACACCAGCAGACTCCTGAAATGATTGCCAGGAGGAGAAAAACAACATCCAGGTTGTTGTTAGAGGGGGGCATTACAGAGGGCAGAGTCAGGAAGGCAGTGGGAGAACCTGCATGGTAATCACACCATAGCTCAGTGCAGTCTGGGACGAGAGGAGGATTTACAGTGGAACTCATCCTTCTTGAGTCTGGGAAGGGTAATGAACATGTAGAAATGATGTGGAAACTTAGTAGAAAGGACAGTAAAAATGAAAATATTTTGATTGCAAAAGTGACAGCAGGAGCAAAAGGAGAGTTGAAGAGTGCAAATATATGTAAAGAAAATATCTTGCAGGCTAAACCAGAATGACCTAGTGGACATCTTGTTTTCAGTGTTAGTAACTTTTGATGTAGTTCAGACCTGCTTTTGGCTGGATTTGAAGTGTGGTTTGGCTGGGCAGGTTCCTGGAGTTCACGAAGGCTTCAAAGTTTTGAGTACAATAAGGTAGAGATAAAGAATTATTTAGTGTGTATGTTTGAGGAGGTCATGTGTGACTCCTGAATCAGTCCCTCCGATTCCTCTTATGGAAAAGGGAAGATCTAAGAGCCAAGAAGTGATGTCTTACATTTTGACCTACTGTACCAATTTCAAAGAGTGTACAGATAAAACTGTGAGTATGGGAGGCCAGGCTTGTGGGACTGGCCTCATAAAAATACTGTTTACATTGCACCTTTTCAAAAGGCATCAGCATTGTTTCAACAAAAGTCCATGATTTATGGTGCAGTGTCTAAAATACTGTGGCACTGGGGAAGAGATCCAGAAGTACACATTGCTAAGCACTGCCTGCCTTCCTAAAAATCTCTCCTCTCTTCTGTGTGGTGCACAGACTTCTTGTTCTGAGTCTCTGATTTTGAGTCTGCCTCAGACTATGAAAAATTCCATCTAAGCTAAAGGTGAAAGTTACTTATAACAGCAATTATAGATCTTCTAGCCAATATTCCAGACTTTTTTGTTGTGTGACTTTAATTAGTCACAAATAGGAAGACTCTAACAATTCTAAACACTGGAGAAGCCACTGACTGAAATTCCAAAAAGGGCCATAATTCCTGCTTTGCAGAATGCATATTTTCTTGGCAGTTAGAAAGATCTTTTCAATTTTGTATTGTTTATGAAAATACATTTGCAGCATATGCTGACTAATTAGTTTAATAGATTTCTTCCCTCCCAAGTGTGAACGGTATTTTTAACTTAAGAAATTCTAATACAGTTTTGCTTAGTGCAGGAATTTGCCTTGTGGACGACCCTATCCAAAATTCTTAATATGCACTCATCACGTTGGAGCAGTGAAAAATAAAGCATGAGTTGAAGCCTTACTTTTAGCTTTTAGTTGTTCCTAACTCTCTTTATGACAGGTGTGCTACTTCATAGTTACAAGTCAGTTTGGTTAAAAGGGACATGAGGATGGATTTTTTTAAGACTTTAAAATTTTAGCCCTTAATTTTCTGATTATTTAGATGACTTCCAGCCCTGGTAATACCAGGATAACCATGATGATCGTAGTAAGACAAACCCCAGCAGACTGATTTGATAACAGAGTGTTGCAGTGGTGACCTAAACAAGAGGATGTTAATGAAATGTAGGATATGAACCAGCCCTAATACTTGGCATCTTTCACAATGTCCAGCAAATGTTTTCCTAATCCTCCTACAAGGAGGGGAAAAGGGGTTTTTTTTTAGCAGGATTGACAAACTGGTCTCCAGACTGAGCTTTGCAGATGCAAAGCACAGTCTGGTCACCAGTTTGCCAGCTGGAAAGCGATGTTTAAGAAAAAACAAAGGACCAATATAAAAATGTTACTTGGTGGCTGCTGCATTTTGCTGGGTGCAGCACAATGTGATGCCAGGATGCAGCCTGGGAGAGGAGGAGGAGAGGGCAGATTCCCTCTGTAGGGTCTCCTGAAGTGAATCAAGCGGGATGTGAGGTGTTCTGAGGCTTTCCCTGGCATCTCCTGGGTGTATTTTCTGCTGCAGGCTGAGTGTTGCTGGCTTTGTGCTCCGTCCTGCGCTATCCTGCACGCAGAGCCAAGCTCGGTTCCTCGAAGGGGAGGAATAATCTGCCTTTAGATGGTTCTGACATGGACACAACAGCAGCAGCAGTGAAGACAACAAAGCTGGCAGCCTTCCAGTCTCCTGCCAAGTTACCCCTTTCTCCAACTCATCCCCTGACAAAACACATCATCCAGGATGTTCATGATAAACTGTGAACAAATAAACACATCTGCAGCCTGCCACTACAGCAGGGCACTTTTATTGTGCATGTCAGTGAGCTACCTAAGAGAATAAATGTCAGGTTCTACATAAAATAACACCTAAAAATTATGATGATAGACATGAACGTAGAAGAAGTCATCTTGGGTCCTTGTATCTGGAATAAATATTTTAATCTGATGGATAAAATTATTTTCTCTATTGGCTAAGCAGACTTTTCTTGCTTTGTGGCAGTGGTGTGAGATACTCAGCAATTATTTGAGTGCAGGAAAGGTCTGTTTGGTGAGGGGTGGCTTGTTCTTCTTTAACAGAGAATTTTAATTTTACTTTAATAGGAGTAATTGGAGCAGATGTGAAAGGACATAACCTTCCCTGTGAGAACCAGCCGATTACATCCCGCGTCGCTATGATCTGTGGAACATCTTCGTGCCACATGGGGGTAGGTTGTATGTGTCATCCTAATTTGTGCAGAATTTACTAACTTATGTTTTGGAAGGGAAAATTGACCTTTGTCCTTCTCACCCGCTTCTTTTTTCCTTGAATTTTTTTTCTGGTAACTCTGTCTTTACCTTCGGATATTAATTATAAATTACCGTGCATTTGCTATTAAGCAAGAACTTTAATAGTAGTAGAAATCAATACTGAAAAATGACATGGAAAGTAAAAACCACGATGCCAGAGTGGCTTAAAGAGCAGCCTGAAATCTGAGCCAAAGCCCGAGCCTGAGTTATCTGTGACAAGCCTGTCACTAATGTGTTACAGAAGAGTGTCTTTGGAGAAGGAGTGCACGTTTTCAGGCACAGCCCTGCTCCCCCACCTCTTCCCTTAATCGATATAAATCCTTCTCCCTCTGCAAATTGCCATGGTGTATAGAATTATGAGACGTATCATGACTAAAAAGAAAGAAAACCCCCCAATAAGCAGTTTTCACTTCGTTAATTTTTCTCAGCAAATTAATACAAAAGCTTTTTCTGAGATTGCAATTAAAATTTAGTGTCTGCTTGTGAAATTTATACTGTTTTAAAATGTATGAGTCTGAGAGCATTCCATTTAGATAAGTACCCTTTTCTGCCACATTTTTTATTTAAAACTCATTTTGGTCTTAAATTTAGACTGATTAGAACTCAGATTTTTCCAAAAGGAGCAAATGGCACTGGGAGTGCTAGAGGTGTTGGAGAGGACTGACATGCTTCATGGAGGAAGCTCCAGGAGAGAAAAATAAAGGAGGCTGATAATAAAACATCAGGCTTAACAATAAGTTAAGTTGTCTCTGTAGTAACAGCATGAATCCATGGTGATCTTGAGCATGAATAAATGGTGATCTTGTCACATGGATTGTCGTTCAGCAAAGCATTTTATCACATGATTGAATTTAAAGACATGAATAATCCCACTATTGTGAAGCAGAGCATTGAGCTTAAATGCTGTAGACCAACTGGAATATATTTTGGTTCCTTCCTAAACAAAAATTTCAAGCTTCAAACTCCATCACTCTTGGCTTGCTCTGTCTTTGAAAAATTCCACTGGTACCTGTCTATCTGTCATAGGGCAGGTGGGGCACCCTGGGGGAAGAAGTCACCCTTCAAGCCCTGCCACTGCTTTCATTATTTCCAGGTTTTTTGATGGGGGTTTCTGCCCTTTCAGTAGAAGCTGTTTGAGTGAACTCTTCCTAACCTGTTTCATTTAGCTGAGCTCGTTTAAATTGTTAAAATGAGTTAATAGACATGTAGTACTGGACTGCAGCAAGCTGAGGAGCTCTCAGGCAGCTTCCCCCAAAGGTCTAAGGGCAATGTTGGGTAGCTGGCAGTGAGCCAGCTGGCTGTGGCTCATTCCTTTAGTATAACCAGCCCTGGAGGAGGACATGTGTGTGGTTATTTATTAATTTTTAATATTTGTACATTGGTAAGTTCTAACGTAGACCCAGTTCACAGCTGTGGATTGTTTGACTTCTCAAACCAGAGCACGGCACATCAATATTAACACGTTTTGTGTGCACACTCCACAACCATGAGAGCTGTGGCTCCATTCGATGTGCTAATGGAGCAAAAGGGATGTGATAAAGTCCATGTTGACGTTCAGTCATCAAAGCAACCCCGAAGTCAAACACAGACTGCACGAGGCAGAACCTTTTAAGGCTTTTAATCACTTCAGTGCAAACTCGGGAATAGGTGCTTGTCCAGATTTTGCTAGATTTAAGTAGATTTTTACTTTAATCTACCTACTCAGCATTTTATAATCATTTCCTTAACTGCCTGCCTTCACTCATCTGCACAGGGAGGGGTATAACAATCTCTAGCCAGCAGACAAAAGTAAATTCTAAACTTCTCTAGATCTAATCTGTGAAAGGATTTTAGTTTTCTGTTCTTTTATCTATTACCTGCACAGGCTGCATGAAGTGAATGCAGAGCACACAGAGCAGTTGTATTTGTGTTTTAATGAGACCTATATGCAGCTGCATTTGGCCGAAATTAGCTGTTCCTTTTTTTAATTAGGGCTATAAAATGAAAGTATATTATACTTGTGTTTTGATAGAAATATATATTTTCTCTCTCCGTGTGCACTGAGGGACCCTGAGGGCTACAGAGATTAATCATCGAGTTTAATTTAATGCAGTGGGAGAGAGACCTGTGTGGTCAGGCGGGCATTAAAAAGTGCCTTTGATGTGCCTCAGGTGCAGTGAGCCCCAGTGAGCCAGCAACAATAATACCTTTGTGAGATGATCAGAGACGAGAGAGGGAGAAAATGGCCTGTGTGGAAACTCAAGGCCGTCCTTTGTTGTGGTTCTGGCAAACGAAGGAGCCAAGTGTCAGGAGAAATTCAGCAAACAGAAAGCAGAGGGAAAGGACGGCTGGGTTTCTTTCAAGGGGCCGTAACAGGAAGCTGTTCAAAATCATCTGCCATGCCTTTCTTTTCCACCCCTTCCTCCTCCTCTGGTCAGGGCAGGGGGACTGCTCTCGGTATATGTGTATTGGTGCAGTAGTTCCATTCTCTAGTCCAAGCACTCCGTGAGTCACAGGAGCAGGTAATGCTTGAACACAGCATTTACTTTAAACTTTCAGAGAAACTGCTCCTCGACCCAGTTTTCTTTACCTCCAGGACTCTAGAGATCTTAAACAAAAGACTTTGCTAATCATGCCTTTGATATTTTAGAAAGTACAAATGTGGAACCTAATTTTACTCATGGCTATAATAGTATAATTTGTGGTGGAGCTACCATTTTTAAGCGAGGATACACTTTTGGAATTAACCACTGACAGTTTGGGGTAATCAGACACGCACAAAGAATTTTGTGTTTCTGTTGAATAGCTCATGAAAGCAGCAAAATCCATGTTGTAATTAGGTTATTGACCCCAGCCCGGGTCTGAGCTGTTGATTGCTGAAAGTCACTGCCACCTCAGGGCTCATCCATTACCCATGAGGAAAAAGAAAAGAAAAGATGGTTTTCTGAATATTTTTGGACAGTTATGCATTTTACATGATTCTCTGCTGCCTCCTTTGCCCTAGCAGAAGTCATGGGTAGAATTTGCCTTTGGTGTGGCAAATAAGCTGTTCTTTCACTTGTGAAGGATTGTCCCTGGGTTTGGGGCTGGGATTCATCCCTGCAGGTTTGATCTCTTGCGCCCGAGGGTATTCCCTGACTCTTCTGGGTGGGCTGCCACTGCCATCGTGCTTTGCAGGCGGGGGCTCTGAGCTCCAGCACCCACACTTGGCTTTGGAACTTTTAGGAGCCTTTCCCTGTGTAGCCATGGCGACTACACAAAATGTGTGAGGAGTTTTTCCCAGCAAAATCACAGCAGGTTTGAGGCACTGAAACAGGAGCTTGCCTGTTATTCCTAACTTGTAGTTTGCGTGGGTCTAACAGCCATGCCCCAACTTCTGGGAATAAGGTAATTGGCTTCCCTAAAAGCATGTCTTCCTGCCAGTGTCTTAAGGTTTTATGGGGTATTTTTAAAGTTTCAAAAGTTCTTTTTCTTCTGAAACCTTTATGTGATCGGGAGGATTTCAGGCAGAGATTTCTGTATTGTCATGACCCCAGTCCTGGACACAAGCATGCTTTTGCAGGGCAAAGTTGTTCCATCATGAGAATATTTGTTGTTCTTGCTCCAGCACCTTTTGTGATTCCCAGCTGAAGAAAGTACCCAGAGCAGCTTCCAATGGGAACATTCTCTGGCCTAATTTGAGCTTATTAATGAGGGGAGTCTGAACTGGTTGGTATTTTGAGTCCTAAATGCACAAGGTTTGTGTTCCTTCGTGTCCGGAGTCTCTGATATTTTTTTTTTCCTGTCTTCATTTGGTGATGGGGTCTGTGTTCTTCAGTCATTCCTTCTTTATCAGTTCTCTGTACTCAGCACCTCTTTTTAGGGATTATCAAGGAATCTCTTCAAGTTTAGATGCAGTCTCTTCTTTTGCATCTGTTTTTGTTACTTCTGTGACTCTTGGCATTGGGAATGGCCTCACCTGGCTTGGTGCACAATTCTTTTTTCCCTGGGTGATAATGTGCTTGTGGTTGGAACTGTATAATTTAGTCATTTTTTAAACTGGAGAGGCACAAGTAATTTATCTTCTACCTTTTCAGATTTAATACATGAGCTAAAAGTCAGAGCAACTATATGAACAGCGAAACGTGCAGATCATTTTGCTGTCCCAATGTTTACTATGGATTATTTCAGGAAAAATATCCCATTCTCTCTTTCACTAAGCCTGACTAGCCTTTGAGTGTTTTCTGCTAAAGGAACTCCAGCCCAATCTGCTTATTCTAAATTTGTTCATTTGATTCTCGTGATGACTGGCAAACACAATAGAGCTTCTTTGCTCCACAATATCCTCCCGAGCTGCCAGCTTTGTTCACACAAATAGAGTGTAAAGCACGTTTCCACCCCCAGAGCATGCACAGTACGTGTCCTTTGCAGTACATCCTGGAGAGGAGACAGCAGAGACATGCTGGCTCAAAGTGTTCTCGGAGCCTGATTTCTAATCTCAGTGGGAGCCAGACCAGCAAGTGGATTCAGTATATTTTGGCTCTGATGCGAGAGTCTCCTTCTCCAGAGCATGCCACGTTGTTAAAGCAGCAGCCTTGGGAGTAATCGCTGCGCAGGGACTCCTCAGCTGCTCCAAGCGATGTGTGAAGGGGGGAGAGCTTGCAGGGACTAAGGCCGGTGCCTGTTCCGGCAGCTCCGTGCAGTGCAGAGGGATGGCTCTGCGGGCTGGCACTGAGGGGTGGCAGTGCGGGGGTGGCACTGAGGGATGGCTCTGCGGGCAGGCAGTGCGGGGGTGGCACTGAGGGGTGGCAGTGCAGGGTGGCAGTGCGGGATGGCACTGAGGGATGGCAGTGCAGGGTGGCAGTGCGGGCTAGCAATGAGGGATGGCAGTGCGGGGTGGCAGTGCGGGATAGCAATGAGGGATGGCAGTGAGGGATNTAGCAATGAGGGATGGCAGTGCGGGATGGCACTGAGGGATAACAGTGCAGGGTGGCAGTGCGGGCTAGCAATGAGGGATGGCAGTGCGGGGTGGCAGTGAGGGATAGCAGTGCGGGGTGGCAGTGAGGGATGGCAGTGCGGGATAGCAATGAGGGATGGCAGTGCGGGGTGGCACTGCGGGCTAGCAATGCGGGATGGCTCTGCGGGCAGTGCTCGGACAGCGAGCGGCAGCAGCGCCGGCGCCTCTCTCGCTCCCCCCGCCGCTCAGGCATCCCCGACTCGGAACGTGCAGTCTCCGGGGGGACGGGGCAGGAGCCCAGGGCAGCACAGCCCCTGCCAGCTGGCTGCGACCCAGCGTTTAGCAAAGGCAGCAATTTGTCCTTCTCCTGACCAGGGGAAAGGCGCTGGGTTTGAGAGGGTCAGGCGAGCGGGAGAAGGGGGAGGAATGCAGGAGGGAAAAAATAACACCAAAAGCAAACCTAGTGAGGCTGGGGCAGCCTGGGCAAGTTTGGGAAATCATCTGTGTGAGCTTTATGAAATTGATAAGCGCCTGCCCTCTTGCTTTTTAAAAATTCCTCTCTCCTGTAAAGCCTGTTCTGCACATGAGCCACAGAGCCAGAGTGTTTAGAGTGGGAGAAAGAACTGAGTGTCGCAGGAGCCTCTCCCTCTCCCTGTCCTCATTCGGCACAGTTCTGCTGCCTTCTATATTGCGTTTGGCAGCAGTCACAGTGCTGACTTCTCGGCTAATGAAGATGTTTTACATTTAGGGAAGGCTGCATGAAATGAAAACCACATTTACTTCACGGCTGTTGTTGCAGGTTGCCCGTCCTTAGTGTACACAGATTTCGGCTGATGTAGAAAAGGTCACAGAGCCTATTTAGGTGCCTTTTCTGCCAATGGCTTTGGAAGGGTTATAAATCCATAAAATTGCCACCTTCTTTTACTTGTCCCTCAAAGAACTCCTCCACACCCGTTTTAATGAAACTCTCTCATTCCATGTTCTAGCATCCTCAGTTTCAAAAAGAAACAAACACTACTGTAATATCCCCTTTGCTGGCATTAATTTGCTGTTGTATGCTTTGCTTGCTTTGTTTTGTTTTTAAAAAGCAAGAAGTAAAATATTTCTGCTAGCAGGGCATATAAAAGATTGTTGCTTTTCTGACCTCCCTATTATATTAATAAAAGCTAGGAAGACTTCAGTAGTGGTGGGAGATCATGTGCAGGCAGCCTCCAAAACCCAAAGCACTTACTTGCAGAACTAGTAAACCACAAAGCTTAAGATCTTGAAATGTAAATAGGAAGTTGGAGAGTTTACTTTAGAGCCAGCAGTGGTGAGTCTGTACAATGTTTATTTCTGCTTGCCTCCCGGCCTTTCCTAAAGCTTGGCAGAGATGAAAGAGAGGCTTTCTCAGTGAGTTATTAAAAGTTTTTGTTATGAGCAAGATTCCTTTGTTCCTGGCCTGGCATAATTCAAAGCTCAGGTATGCCTTGGTGATGGGGAGACTGGGATGTTCCTATTTAGCATATGCCTGTCCGGAGACATCAAAGTTTTGTACCCCAGTGCTTTGCTGGTAATCAACCTGTGCAGGGCAATGTATCTGAAAGCAATTTAATCTCTACTGGATATAAACTAGATAGTGCTTAGTAACATTCCCACAAAACTGTACATTCAACTCTCCTTGCCTTTTGTGAGCGGATCAGTTGAGTTCAAAGACTCAAAGAATAGATGTGGACAGAGAGAAGGCTTTGAAAAATGCTCTGCTTGGAGAGCCATGAAGGCCAGTACTCGAGAGGCGACTCACTGGCATCAGTGGAAACTTTGAAAATTCCAACACGCTCGGTGCTTTCCACACTGTGGTTAACTGCAAACTGCCCTGTGTGACACAGAGTTTCAGGGTGTTGGATTTAGGGTACTGAGCCTTTAGAATACTTGCCCAGAGAAGCTGTGGCTGCCCCATCCCTGGAGGTGTCCAACGCCAGGTTGGACAGGGCTTGGAGCACCCTAGGTGAGTGGAAGGTGTCCCTGCCCATGGCAGGGCGTGGAACTGGATGATCTTTAAGGTCCCTTCCAACCCAAACCATTCTGGGATTCCACAATTCTTTCTGCAGTGTCTGTTGTTGGGCTTTTCAGGTCTGACTGGTAAAAGGGATCTCCTCTCCTGTTCTTTACTCCTTTCCCCATGTTTTGCCTTAGAAAGAGTGAGCAAGAGACACTGAGCTTCTTATATTCCTATGCTGACACTACAAAGATTAAGCTGCTCTGGCTGCTGGGAGTATTGGGCTGCCTAATTTGGGCCTCTCTGCTTAATGCAGTGTGGGATTGAAGGTTACCTCTTATGAGATCAAGCCCTCAAGCCACCTTGCTCCTTCATTTCTTAGCTTTAGCAGCTGTATATTTTAATAGGACGTGGGGGATTTTGCTTCTTTTGTTGTAGGAAGGAGGTTGTATTCTGGATTATGTGATTCTGGGAAAGTTATAAATTTGTCTTCTTTCACTGATGTTCACATGACAGCATCACTCCATTGTAGGGGACGGGACAAAGCAATTTACTTTTGATTTGTTGTTTCTGTATCAGTGTTCTTACTTTTGTTCACAAAACTCCAGCAGCAGCAGCAGCCTTTCCTTGTAACAGAAGATTTTTGGTTTTCCTTCCCTGTATTCTTCAGAGTGATGCTATCAGATCTGACAGGTGCAACACCCCCATCAAGGCTGCAGAGTAACCAAATCTGATCACTCCTCTCTAGACTCAGAAGGATGGATTAGCCTGAAGCCCAAAGTCTTGAGCAACCCCAGGTGTCTTCCTGGGATGTTCTGCTCCAAGGGGAGCTGGATGGGGGATTTTTCTCAGATCACAAGCATAAATATGTACCATGAATGACCTTTCCAGATCCCTTGTCTCTCTTGTTTCTGTGAGTAGGCATGAATTTACTGAACAGGCTGCTTGCTCTGTGTGTCTGGATCTCATGGTAAACGAAGAGGACTCAGTGTTGTGCTCCTTTTCTTACAATAACTGTAAAAGAATAACTAAAATATAAATTAAATGAGATATGATAAGGGATATTCTTGGTCATCTCGTAGGTTGTTTCTGGGCCCTGGAACAATGAAATGGAATTTTCAAGGGAATACAGTAATTGTATGAAAAACAACTTAGGAGTTTTCTGCTAGTTTTAAATTTTTGGAATTCGCCTTATTTGCAATGAGGGTTGTGAAAAGTGGGGTCAAAATCCTGTATTTTGTTTAGTGAGCTGGTTTGCTCTATGATTCTGTCAGATGATTGCCTTTCCTTAGTTCCTTTACTTGCACTATGAGCACGAAGCTGTGCAGACAAACATCTTTCCAATGCAAGGTGTGATATGAGAGTGCTGAGTGTTTAGGGCTCCATGGTCAAGGGGGTATAGATGCAGTACTGTTTATTCCTCTTAACAGCAAAAGTTCCCCCACTCAGGCAAATTCCATCAGTCCTTGGGCATCAGGCCTCTAATTAAGGCATTTCCTTTCCAATTCCAGTTCTGTTCATTGTCTCATGAATCCGTAGTTCTTCATCTAAGTTCCTTGTTGCTGTTCCAGCTGTGGTTGGGGCAATATCTTGGATGGGGCAATGTCTTGGATGAGGCAAGTTCTTTTTGGGGGAAAGTAAATCTCTTCTCATATAATCACTCTGGAAGCCAAGTGGGGAGAAGCATTAACTGCTGCTTTTCTCCCAGTGTCAGCTGGGAATCACAGTTTATGCTGAGTTCATTGTTTATAGCTGTGGGTGAAGGCCTGAGGTCCTCTCTCACTGTTTACTCTGTCCTTGGGAATTTGTCTCAGTAAGTAAAGGCTGAATAAACACCGGGTAAGGTCCTCAGGATTTACCCATTTAGTTATTCAAATGTTTAAAAGTATGTTTTAAATAGTGTGTGAATGCATATCCCATATAATGTAAATCTGCTTCCAACTCTGGGGGTATTGCAGAGGATTTATTGAGCTGTAGGAATGATACTGTTGTTGGTAGTGGCCTTCACTGATGTAGAATGAACACTTAGATAACGGGGAAAGAGGAAAATCTCTAAAATGAACTGTATTATGCAATAAATAAATAAGAAAACCCTTAAGGTATGTGGGAAGGGCATCCAGCCATGGTGACAAGGACTGGGCCTGCCTGGGAATCCTCGGAGCTTGGCTGGGGGTCCTGGAGGGCTTTTCTCAAGTACCATTTAAGGGTAGAGTTTGTTTTGGTATTTGTGACGCAGCTGTTCCATGTGCACAGTTCCCAGCCTGAAAGGTTGGGATGAGGTCTCAGTAGTCTCCTAAAATAAGATCCTGCTGCAAGAAGTATCTGAGACATGTTTGTTTAGGAACCAGAACTGAAGTTTCAAGGGCTATGAGCTAAAGGAATGATTCTGAGACACTTAAAAAAGTCCAGTGTTCTTGTAAAAGACTTGCACTGGTCTCTAAGTTGTCATTATAGTAAATTTATTTTCTAGTGGGCAAATGGAGCTTTTGTTCATGAAAACTGAAAACTGGGGTTTGTTTGCAGTATCAGTCACTTCTGAACACTTGGTTTCTTGTGTTGGTTGAAAGTAAGAACAGAAATTTGCTTGAACTTCATCTCACTGGAGGCGGGGAGGACATTTCCGTGTGAATTATTGTGTGTTTACTGTGTTCCTGTGATCTTCCCTAAGCCACCTGTTACTGCCCACTGTTAACAACAGGTTAGAAGGGACTATATGGCTTTTGGGGTTTGATGTTATTTTTTTAAACATGAGAAAAGTTAGTTCATACTGTGATGAGCTTTAGGGGATTTAACTTACCATAGCAGCAAATTGTAGTGTTATCAAGTGCATAGTTAAAATGGCCTGCAATTAGTTGTCTGTGCTGGAAGATTTATAATCTTCACACAAACTGGCATTTTGTGACAGTGAATATCTATCATTGGAGAAGAAGTAAAAATAAATGGGTGGAATAAATGGTTGTAGCTCATTTGAGGCCCTGGATCCCCAGTGAACTATTGTTTTGAGAGGCACAGGAGTAACTGCTGTGAGTCATGGAGCAGCACTGCTGCAGAAGGGTCCAGAACAGCATTTCAGCAAGGAAACAAGGAGAAGCCATGGGGTAACCAGACAACCTTTCAGCCCATTTATCAAAGCACTTGTAGTTCCCATTTCAAGGAAGGCGACACAGTAAATACGAGCAAAAAAAAAAAAAAAGGTTAATGTGTATATCTGTATCCAGACATTTCACTAAATAAAACAATAAAATAAATCAATGCAGAACTGTTAGTGCTTAAGTGCTTAGCAAAAAGCATCTGAATCCATCACAAATATGGGTGCTTTTTTCTGTTTTGGATTTTGAAAACAGTTTAGCAGATTAAAGGTCTCTTTTTACCAATTTCTGAAAGAAACCTTGACCTTTGGGAATACAAGGGAATACAAAGAAAAGGATCATAGGCTACTGTGTGTCCATCGTGTACTTTCCCAAGCTGAAACATAAATAAGCTTAGTGTTAATGGATACTGATAAAAAGCAGAAGTAAATGGATGTGAACATTTAAGCTTGGAACAGTCAAAATTCATCTAATTTAAAGGGTTTATTGCAAAGCTGAGCATTCAGTCAGGGTCCTTGACAAGACTTTTGAAGTTCTTGCATCTCTGATTTAGGCAGAAGGAAATGGTGGATGTTGACTGAGTCTGGAATGATTATCCCTGAATTTAATCCCATTTAACTTCTTCCAAAGCTGAAACTCTCAAGTTGTCCCAGGCTTAATTCCAGGATTGTTTCCTGAAATAAACACAGGAGGTTAACCTCACACACAAGGAACAAAAACTTCACAGGGGTGCAGACTTTCTGTGGAGGACACCAGGACTGTTCCTTTCTGTGTCCAGGGACAGCAAACCCAGGGACAGTTGCAGAGGCAGACGCTGTGCTCAGACTTGTCTGTGCTCCTGGAGACCCCTCTCATCAATGACTGAGTGACCTGATAACCTGACACTGCTCCTGGGCTCTCCTTGTGCTGATGCAGAACCTCTTTGATCCCCCTGCTCCAGCCCCTCTCTGGGAATGATTCCCTATTCTTGAGTCCAGTCTCTCAACCATCTGACAGTGCCTCATGGCGCCTTTGATTCTGCAAAGCAAACAGCACCATTACTCTAGGAAGGGAACACATACATCTACGCCTCTGACCCCTTTTAGGCTCTGACATTTTTTAGAAGATCATCTGTTGGATCCCAAGCTGGTCCAGGACTTGCCTCTTTCTGACAGGAGTCTCAGCTTTCCAAGATGGCAGAGCTCCCTAACCCCGAGCTGCTCTTCTCTTCCATCACGTGTGGGGTTCGTGACCCTGATTCACAGACGTGACTCAGAGTTTTTTGATGCTTCATGGGCGAATTGCACCCATATGAATGGAAACCTGGGAGTCTCCTGCTCCCAGTGGCTCAGGAAAGTCATGGTCAGGAGATCGTTGGCAGAAGATCTCGTAGAAGGTTGAGAACTTTGTGTCTGTTCCACAGTATTGATTTTTATATTTCCCCTCTCCAGTTGTTTCTCTCAAAGTGGCTGCAGGTGGCCTGCTAGGCTGGTTAATTAATGCTCCTGGTACAGCTACCATTAAGCCAAGCTCCTCTCCTAGCTTGTGCTTTCAGTGGCTGACGTCCAAATGCTGGTGTCTCATCACAGCTCCCATCTCCTGCAAACAGCAGGTAAAATTCATCTCAGAACTGGAACAGGACTTGAGGAACACATTCAGACATGGCCCTCCCAGCTTCTGTTTTATTAACATCTCACCGTTTTTACTTAGATAATACCAAGGCAAACAAAATGAAGAGTGTTTTTTGCTTCCAGTATAATTTTCACTTTTTTCCCCTGGTTTTATATTCTGCTTTTGAATTTAGGGGTTTGAGTGCAAAGAGAGAAAGTCAAAAGTTTACAGTAGAAGAGGTAGGTACCAGTCTTGCACTCTATTTTCCCCTTGGGAAAATGGCAGGATTTTATAATGTGAAAAGTATTGTTCTACTTAAAGCAAATATCAATTGTCCAGCTTGACTGGTTAATGTTTGAAGCTGATATTGTCAGCTTCTTTCATAAGACTGGTATTAAAAAAAAAAAGAAAAAAAGCAAAAATAAGATTTGAAAATCCTTTTGTGCGATCGTGAAATAAGAGTAGGGGCAGATGAAGAAATGAACTGGGTAATCTATAGTGTGCATTTGTACCATGTCAGCAACTCCCCAGCAGCACCCCTGGCCCTGGTTTCCTGTGGAATGCGCCGGGTCCCTGGGATCTGTCACCCCATACACCGCAGAGAGATGATGAGTCGAGGTGGTTTTGCTGGGCAACTGACCTCCAAGTTTTGCCCATAATAATTTATTCATGTGGCTGTACCCGAAGACGTTCTAATACCAAACATACCTTGGGCTGAAAATTGATGCAGCCTATTGGAAAAAATACCCAGAGCCAGCTCAGATGAAGAGGCTGGACGTGGCTGCTGCCTGAAAAGGGGCCTCAGGAGGTGCGGGGGTCTGGGCTCTGTTGAGGACAGCAGTGAGTTAGTTCAGCCCCAGAGCATCCACTGGCAGAAGCTTTTCTCAGAAATGCAGCTTCAAACTGGTTTTAGCGGCAGATCTCCAGAAAAGCTGCTCATACAAGTGCAGCCTGTGACCTCTTTATTCCCTGCCCAATCTGTTGCATTTTTAAAATACTTCTGAGTAAAACAGAAGTGTTTTTTTTTTCCTGCTAAATATGATTTTTTTTCTGTTGTAGTCAGTTTTAAACAACATTTTAATGTATGTATTCTAACTGTTTTAAGAACCAGTATCTTCCTCCTCTTCTTCTGCTCCTCCTCCTTCTCCTCTTTTTCTTTCTCCTTCTGTTCTGCTGGTCTACATGGATTCCTCTTTTTACCAATAAATATAAACTCTGTACGAGTTGACTAATATTACTCTGAGTCCACCTATTCTTTTATTAAAAATAATAAGTTTTAATTTTTTTCAAATACCTGTCCTTATTTAGCCTTGAGAAAAATCTAACTGTGCAAATGTTTAATAAACTCAGTGAAGTTTTACTGAAATTATTAGTTCTTGTTAGATATAAAGCTGTGTTGTGCAGTATATAGTCCCAATGTATAACTCACCTGAAATATTTTCAGAGATGAAGCAATCAAGTTGCCCTGGGAGTGTGGTTTCTTTACTGCACATTAATCACATACCTGGTTTGGTCTCTAGTTTGTAGACCAGTTAATGTTTTATGGAGAATTCAGAAAATTAGAAATAGTTCTGCATGTGTGTCATTCACATTTTGCTGCCCTTGGTATTAAAGTTACTACTTGGAGTAAGAGGTAGCAGTGGTCCCTAAGAATTCATTTGTGTCTCCTAGTTTTAGGTTGCATTGAGTTTTGTCTGGGAAATAATTACAACAGGGATTGAACTTCCCAGGTCTCTGTGGCATAGCCTTGGCAATAAGTGATGAGGTGCATGTTCAGTGAGGCATTTATGGAAGTGTTTTGTATCCCCTAAGCCAGAGTTCTTCAGCTCCCTGTAGACAGGTCACCAAAATCATCCGTGGGTGGCTGTGCTCAGGCAGAACCCCAAGGTCCTCATTCCCTCTCTGTTGTTGTTGTCACTTGTGTAACTTCCATCCCTCCAGTGGGATAAAGTGAGCTCTGTGCAAAGATTTTTGTGGTCTGCTCTTAATATCATTGCAGAGTAAATCTGTCACCGAGGGTGGCTCAGGGGATGCCAGCCTGTCACGTGGAGCAGAGCTGGTGACTTGCCCACCACAAGCTATGCAGCTGCATAGCAAACCCATGATGGCCAGGGGACCTGAGCTTAAAATATAAGCAAATAAATTGCTGGCAGTATATGACCTGTAGGAATTGGAACATTAATACATTTTAATTTCCTTTGTGTCCTGAAGTGCATTTCTTGTGTTCCAAGACCTTATTTTCTTAAATATATCTTACATCAGGCTGAAGCTAGAATACTGTTTTGTGTTTAATATGTAATTACTACTACTAATAGATGTATTTTAAGAAGTTGACTTGGTGCACCATACATTTAACTTAGAAAATTGCCTCCAGAGTTATGGGGAAGCTTAGTTTTAAACCCATTTAGTGCTTGAGAAATAATGCCAGGATGGCAATTTTAGAGTAGGCATCAGTTCACTGAAAACACAATTTCATGCCCCAGCTCTGCCCAGTTTATATATATGTATATGTATCTTTATGCCACCAGCAAGTGCTGTTATTAAATCACATAGTAGCTATTACTATGACCTCAATTTGAACCAGAAACCTAGAAATGAAACATTCTTGGGTTTCCCTTTGAGTTCTTTCCTTTTTTTTTATGAATCTCTTTCATTCTTTGTCAGGGAGTTGGGGTCGAGTAGCTCTATAAGACCCATCTGTCAGCAGAAGCAAAATGATACAGTTTTCTTAATACAGGATTTTATGCATCGATGTAAAGGCTCTGAATTGAATGACTGTCAGTATTCTCAATCCACAGTCAGTCAGAAACTCTGAAAGTTAAAAGTCAGCAGAAAAGTTAATGAAAGTATTTGACTTGTCAGTGATCAAAGTCCAGAACTGTAAAGAGCATTTATTAGTTGGTGACTGACACGGTGCTTTTCCTTGTTTCTTTCTCTACTCTCTCCATTAATATTGTAGATCTTTTCTTCATACCTGTCTTAGCCTAACAAAAGCAGCTGTTATTCTGAATTTCTGGCTATAGAAGCTGATAAGTGAGGTGATTTTCAAACAAATTTTCTGACCTAGCTTCTCCTTAGCAAATAATTACCTTAAAAAGTTTTGACTCTAATGTGACTCGACTGTAAAAGTAGAATAAAGGATCAAACTTGCTTTCATGGAAGTGAGTGTAAGTCAAGAATAGTCCCACAGAAATGTGATTTCCTGTCTGTATGGCATATTGCAAGTAAATAGAGAATCTGATAGCGATACCAGAATGCTGCCACATATCAGAAGCTCGATATTAGGAAGCAAAAATTAAAGTGGCAGAAGATGGATATAGCAGTATACTTTTCTAATATAAAGACTTGCTTTTCAGGTAGTAGCCAAATTCTCCAAATTCTCTGTCAGTGTTACTGAAGGAGTTTGTATAAGCCTACACCAGCAACAGATGGTGTCAGCTAGGGAAGAAAATTCTGCTGAAATTCATGCTTCCACGAAACTGCTCTCTACAGCATGGTGTGTTTTATTTTATCTTGTGTCTGATTGCCGTAACATTTACATAAAGCTGAGGGGGAAACACAAGCATGTGCCTGATCATTATGGCTGCTCCTGGAAAACAAAGCTAAGTAAAACAAATCTCGCCATGCCACTTGCTCATTTGATGGCGGGGCTGGATGCCCAGGCGATGCTTGGCTGTGATGAAGGTCTGTGTTCTGTCCTGTCCTTGAATCCAGGATCAGTCCTGAAAGCTGAACTTGGGTTAAAAGCACTGACTGCCCTGATTCACTCACATGAGCTGTGAATTAGCCTCTCCTGCCTTTTCCAGGTAGAGTTTTATAACAGAAGTGGATTTTTTTTGCCTGCCTTTGTTTTAAAGGGAGAGGCAAATGGGGAGGACCAATCTAAATTAAATACATTACAGATCTCATATTAGTGCCATTTAAGCAGGTCCTTTCTTACTTTACCTTAGTTCTATATACCCTTTTATATTTTAAAAACATTTTTCATTTCTGTGGGCTGCCAGATGTGCTGCTGATACCTTCTGATCTTAGGTGGTTTGACATTGATTTTCCCAGCGCACGCCAGGGTTCAAGTCTGGCCTGTAACTCATCCAAATGATCTATTCATAACAAAAAGTGCCTTCTGGCAGTTGCACCACAGCTGAATATTGTTAAACTGAATTCATCCTTTCATTTGTTTCTGATTGCTCTATAATGTTTACATATCTTACATATTAGTATGATCTTTTATAAAGCACACGCTGAGGTTAAACCCGCCCAGAGAGAACTTTATTTCCTTTCTTCTCCCTTTCAGAAGGTGTGGAACTCTTTTTTTTCCCTTCAAATGAGCAGGAATCTTGGAACTGCTTAGTGCTCATTTCACCCAAAATGATGGGGCTGAGCAAGGAGGAATGTGTGTGCTGGGGAGACAGGGAAAGGTGGCATTTCCTTGCACTAAAGGATTCCCCCCCAGCCCCAGACAGAGTAACTGGGAGGTGGAATTGCATGTCTGGGTGTAATCCTTGTCAAGCTGGCATCGTCACCCATGAGGGCAACAGTCTCTGTGTGAACACGTTCAGCTGAAATATTTATAGATGCAGCTTATGACTCAAAGTCTGAACAGGTTCAGATTCCTCTCATCTTCTGTCTTCAAATTCCTGCTGCATTAATTGTGCAGAGATCACTCTCACCTCTAGCAGAGGATATCCTCTGTGTGTTTCAGTTTCACTCTATATAAAAGATAATAACTGTTACTATGTCTCGCAGTGGGAGTGTGTCACAGGAGGAATTTCAGTTAAATGGAAGGCAGAAAATCTTGGGCTCCCTTTGAATTCGTATTTTAACTTCCAGAGAAGGATGACATCTTGTATTTGCTTTAAAAATAAAAATCAATTGCCCACAAATCTGAAACACATGTTGTTTTTCTACTAAAAAGATTAAGGATTTTCTTAAGCTCATTAAAGGAAAAAAAAATAATGACACTGATCCTCCTATATCACCATAAGAATGTCTGAAGGCAATTGAAAGCTGTAAAAGAGACATGGTGTTAGTGTAACCAAAATAGCCCTGAATCTGGCAAATTGTGCTTTTCTTTTCTTCTGGGTTCTGCAGCAAACTTTTCACTGTTTCTCCAACCTTATGCCTCTGTCTGATCATGTGTTTTAGTGGGATTGGTGGGATGTATACTCAAACAGAATTAGGGCTTTTTATTATGAAAATACAAATGCCAGCTGCTGCGTGGCTTGAAAGATTTAATCACCGTCCAAATATTTCAAGGAGGGGAAATGGAAACCATTTGCTGTTTCTGATGCATATAGCTGCAGGAGGATGCTCACCCTGTTGCTTCTCAAAGATTGTGTGTCTGTTTTGGGGAGTTTGTTATTCCTGATTTTCCTCCTTTCCATGTGCATCAAAGCCCAGAGTCTGCAAAATGTGAATTAAACTCCTGAAGTGAAAGGGGGAAATGGGAAAAATGATGATGCCCTATTATCAGTAAAGCCCAGCATGACAGCCAATGTTCTTTATTCCAGTTGAAAGTTCCCACAGCAACAAAACTGATAACCAAGTGCCCCGCTGGCTTTATTCATCAGTGTGGCAATTCCCAACGCCCTCGTTTGCTCTGCTCATGTGTTGAAAGTTTGCTGGAATGTGTACAAACGAGACTTCAGTAGTAAGAGGATAGGAAGGTCTCAATGTAATGTGAGAAGAGCCAGCATGGAAATATCCTGTCCTAAAACGCTAGGGCAGAAGTAATGGCTGCAGGGAGAATTTGGTCTTTTAATGAATCTAAACGTTTTGGTGTTGTCAGACTTACAGGACAATTTGGTAAATTGTGGAGTAATGACAAAAAAAAGGTGTGGTTTTTGGTTTTTATTTTCTAAACTCTATTGTCCTTCTTGATGTTTAGACTTCTCCCTGAGTTCATAAAGCATCTTGATGCCTTTAATGTCTTTTGGCTACTTGGTTTTCTCAGAGACACAGCAGTTGGATTTTCAGCTTGATCCCCTTTGGTGTAACCAGATTTTTCTTCAGCAGGCTGCAGAACACTTCAAAGTTTGCTGCATCACAAATATTTTGAGATAAGACTTTAAAACCCCAGGCCCCTTCTGCCCTAAATGTTCCTTGTCACCTACTGGGACACTGTGCTGTGTCCATAGCTGTAGGATGGGGATGAGTTGGGGTGTTTGGGTTCTCCCCATGCTTCCATCACTAGTTCAGAGCAGATACTGCCTGGTAACTTTGGCCACATGCTGTGTTCTCAGTAAGGTCAGTGAAGTGGAATTGGCCTAAAAATCAGCTTGTTTTAGGATTTGCTTTTTGTTGCACTTCATTTTGTTATTGAAATCGTAAAAGAAGGCTTGCCCCATCGAGGTGATGAAAACTCAAAGCTGTATTAATTTGTAGTTTTAAGAGAAAACAAAACAAAACCAAATGTCTTTGCAATGTTTTTGACGTAGCTTCGTCCACTTGGAGTCATAAATGCCTTTGTAAATTCAGTGCAGCTATTCTTGCTCTTTAATGGGTTTAGGCAGCCAAAATCTTGCACAGACACACAGACACATGTGTGCACATACATCTGTAGGGAGAGTAAGTCAGGGCATTGGAGCTGATAAGGGAGAACCAAGCAGGATTCCCACATTTGTTAGATGTGTTCCTGAGAGAAATCAGCATTTCTTGACACTGTGGTGATGGATTTTGAAAAACAAATTTTTGTTGTTTTGTTTTCCTACTTAACTCCCTGACAAGAATCAGCTGTACTGTAAGTTTATGGCTTGAGCAAACTATTGTTTGTGCAGAAACCTCCCTGCTGCTGTATTTACTAAACATGTGTGATGCACAAATGCCAGTAAACTGCATCTTGGAGCATATTCCCTAGTTGCTAGTAAAAACTGCCTTTAAAGTTCAGCCTGTTTAAATATAGAGAGAATGTGCATCAAGTTTAACAGGAACAGGCCTGAATTTTTAATTATTCTCAAAACGATTTTGTTGTGAAGTCCAGGCTTTATTGGATTCGACAGCAAACCTTGAGCATCCTTGAATGGGTGTAGAATTTTGCTATTGAGGAGCGAGGTCTAAATACAGAAAAACCCCATTGTCCCATTGACTGAGACCTCTCTTTTTGCTCTTCAGCACTGGCAACACACAGACTGATTTTGTTAGGGAATTAATTCTCTTGTTTCCTTCTCTGCTAGTAGTTCCCACCTTCTAGAAAACAACACTTGCAGATTTAGCCATCATCAGTGGGAAGTGCAGCATAAATCATGGGATGGTGTAGGACTGCACTGCTGTTCTCTTTTCCCAGAGAAAACACGGATCCTGCTTCCGAGAGAAGCAGGTAGCCTGGCAGGGTGGCCTCTGTCCTCCAGCCCCTGCTGCAAGAATTCCATGTTGGACCAGTGGGGAATTCACAATTAGTCTTTGGAGCAAGTACTGGGACCCAAGTTCCACCATCCCAGTTCCTGGTGTGTGCTGGGCCTTACTTGCTAGACTGGACAGTGTTACCTGCTGAACCAGAAGGAAAGTCTAGAAAGTCTGTCTGGTCTATTGAAAGTGGAACCACTTTGTAAGAGGAAGGAAAATGCCCTCCACCCTTGTAAACTGGTAATTTGCATCTTCTGAAGCAGAGAAAGGAAATGAACCAGTGTCTCCCACATCCTGAGTGGTCTAACCACTGAGGCAGGGGGTGCAGGGGCCAGGCTGTCACTGTGCTGGGGGTATTTGTGTGCAAGTGGTGGAGCACAGCCCTGCTCCGTGCCTGGGAGCCAGGGCTCAGACCCCTGCCTGATCTGGGCTCACAGGTGTGAAGGAAGGAGTGGTTTGTGCAAAGCTAAGCCTAAGTAAGGGGCAGAATCTGGTGTTTACCCAGGCAGATTTCCTGTTGAACCCAAGCAGCTCCCAGCCCAGGTTTGCAGCTTCCACCCAGGGCACCCGGCCCTCCTGGCAGTGCTGTGAGGGCACCGGGGCTTGGGAT
The DNA here is from genome assembly GCA_013400235.1 of Oriolus oriolus. Lineage (NCBI taxonomy): Eukaryota > Metazoa > Chordata > Aves > Passeriformes > Corvidae > Oriolus > Oriolus oriolus. Next base: position 452,172 of record VXBT01013715.1, on the reverse strand, counting down.
TGCACCGCCAGCCCTGGCAGCTGATGGCAGATCTCAGGGCACATCACTGTCCTCTGTCAGCAGGATTCCCTCCTGATTCTGAACTGTCCAAATGTACAGGATGGGTGCTCTGGAAACTCTTGTTGGCAATTACATTGGCTATGTTTGCTGATGACAATCAAACAGTGTTGTATCCCACTGGTCACTCTAAATAAGGCCTTTTTCTGGAGAAATGAGGCGGTTTCCCTCTCCCTGTAAAATACAGCTCCTATGCCTGAAATTTCGTACTTTCTGTTTGGCCAGGTGCAGCTGTTCTGTCAGTGGGGATGAGTTGGGGCAGGTGTGTCTTGTCACTGAAAAATTATGTAAATGGGGGAACACATTTCTCCACGTTTTGTTAGAGTAAATCTCTACCTGTACACCTCCACTTCCATGGGTAATGCCAGTGGAGGAGCAGGAATGCTCTCCGTACTGGACTCTGATAGCTGCCAAGCTTTAATTGTGAAGTTCCTACTTTGACAAGCACTTGGATTCACTGGAGCTTTCTGTTGCTTTTCCAGGTCAGTGAAACCCCCATTTTTGTGCCTGGTGTTTGGGGACCGTATTTCTCTGCAATGGTACCTGGACTGTGGTTGAATGAGGGAGGCCAAAGTGCTACAGGGAAACTGGTGAGTGTTTGGAGACACAGACAGGCTCCAAGAATGCTCTCATTTGGCATGCCTTGGCTGGCAGTTCAGACCTGAAACACCTCCACAAGATCATGGGATGTACCAGGCTGCTGAAAGCAATTAACAATTAGGTGAGGGTTACGTTTCTTACATAATGTTAATTTGCATATAGATAGGGGATTACATACAGGGCATGTCTTCCTTTTATGGTGGTGGTGATGGTGATTGTAATTATCTTACAGGCAAATAGGCTTCATTCTTTACTTTAGCAGGAGGCTGAAACAGATTTTGAGATGAAGAAAATTATACATATTGTGTTATATAGATCAGTTGTGCTCATTTATGACCATAAATGAAAGATGTATGGGCAGAATAGTAATACAGCAACATATTATTCCATCACCTCAGTTCTTTCCTCCCTACAAAGAGTCTAACAGTATTAGATTAATTTAATTTACCAATACAAATTAAAGCCAAGCTGGGTTCACTGAAAATGAATTTTCTTATTTACAGGAAGGCAGTCAGAACTGAAACCCTGATGTTCAGTTTAAAGAAAGGCTACATGTACACGACAGTATTTAGGCTTGAGTCCAAAAGTGTCAGCAAGACCTTAGTGACTGCTTAACCCTGGAGCTTCTGGGGCTCCCTGTGTCCCCTTGCCCAACCTGTGGAAGCGCTGGCTGCCCCTGGGGCTGAGCTGCAGGGCCTCTGGAGAGGCTGCAGGAGACAGGCCCAGGCCTGTGGGTGTCCCCTGGAAAGCCCCAAGTGCAGGTGGGTTTGGTCTGTCACCAACTGCAGCTGTAATCGCTCTCTGACTCAGCACCACCCACCTCTTTAAAAGCCTGGAGATGGGAGTGCACGGCCAGGAAACGCACTGGGGCTTCACTGCATTTATACATTCCATATGGAACAGTCACTGAATGAGAGGCAGAAATCCTCCTGGATCAGGAAGCCCGGACACACCCCAAGCTGAGCTGTGAATGGGGATCCCTCCTGTGCTCTCTCCTTGGCCACGTCAACCTGACGTTCGTCTGTGTCACAGCTTCAGTGGCACAGTCATTCCTCCTCCTGCAGCCTGGCTTCCCACCCCACCTCCAGCCCATCTTTAGCCCTGTGGCTAAAAACTGCTTTTGCAAGCAGATGGAGTGTGTGTGCTTTAAATTTTTCAGGTCAAGACTGGGCTAAAACCAAAAAGTTTCCCGTTTTACAAATAACTGCTACAGCCAGACGTAAAACTAAACAGTATCTGTATAGAATAATAAATATATGCTCATAACACCACCATTTTTCAAGGAAAATGGCAGATCTTGTGTGTTGCTTTGCAAGAGCACTTTTGAGAGGGAAGTTTCTCTGTGCTTAATCTCAAGCAGGTAAATACACTTATCTAAGCTCCACATAGGATACAGCCTGTCAGTGGTTTTTCTTGGCTGGCTCACAGTGGTTCCACACTTAAAATGTACAATGAGAGTTAAGGCATTTCACAGAGATGGTTTTAAAAATCCTTTCGTTTCTTGTACCAGAGAACAAGACGTTCCCGAATCATTAAAGAAATTACTGGAAGAAATGAACGGTCTTGTTAGGGCCCATAGCAAAAGTCAGCTTGAAGTGCTGTTAGGAATGTTGGTGAAAGTGTCTTATTAAAACACTGTTGGAATATCCCTGGTAGTTTTCTTGAGGTGGGGTGAACAGAAAACACTCAGGGAGCCATGGGAGGAGACAGTGCCATGTGCACTGTGCAGGGTACATTGCATTTATTACCTCTGTCATTTCAAAGCTCCTGCTTTCTCACACTTTAAGTTTTCTGAAAACAAACAAAAAAAAGGACATGTTTAGGGATTCTTTCCATTGCTTGATCAATGCCCCAAGGTGAGTTATTTCCATAAAATTGGAACAGTCTGATCCAACTTCTTAAAAGTTACAGTTCCCTTTAAAAAGCTCTGATTTTTTTTTTGATACAGCTGCAAAATAAATCAGTTGCATTTTGAAAACTGTTTTAGATGGAGTCCAAACGAAAAATTGAGAAGTCCCTCGTTCTGAAAATTCTTGTTCAGTTGTATATTCAGGGGGGTTTTACACTGTATTTTCAAAATTCATAAGAAGAAAGATGCTGCACCACAGAGACAAAGGATGGCATGACATCATTACAAACTGTGAAATAAAAAATAGCAGAAAAGGGTTTCTAGATGCATGCCTCGTGTGGCCATGGCTTGAATTAAGGGCATTTAAATATCAAACTTCATAACTCCTGTAACAGTTTTGTGTAACAGTGTTTTCATAACACACACCTATATGTGATATTTATTTATAGATTTATTTCTGAATTTATGAGCTGCCCCTGTGTTCTGAAGAGATTATGCAGGACTGCAGAATTCAGGCCTGAGCTGTGTTTCTGGTGCATGCACACGTTTGAACTCTGTCTTGGATGCCAGTCTCAGGAAGAGCAGACATGCATTAATTTCTTTGCTATGTTCACATGTGTATGCTTCATTATATGGTTCAGGACTGTGGTTCATGCTGTTAAAGATTAAATACTAATGTGATTTGCTGCCAATAAGTATTGCCAAATATACTCAGTGCTCTTGAGTAGCTCTGGTTTTGCCTCCTTAGCTTTTACTGTCACCTCTGATGGGATATTACCGAGAGGCCACAAAACCTGCTGAATTATTGTCTTAAAAGCCCTTATTATTCTACCTGATACTTTGTTTTGTGAGTAATGGTAACCACTCTGGAGTGGAAGGACAAGCTGATTTATAAATTCAGTGTAAGACAGAGCTTATATTGATCTTCTATAGCAATAATTGCTTCTCAGCGTATACGTTTTGTTTCCTGCAATGCATGAAGCATCTATCAGGATGACAACACACCTCATGTTTTATCATAACAGTGTGGTAGGGAAAGATGTAGGGATTTGGGCCAAGAAGATGCTTCTGGTAGATTTCCAATGAGGATATCCATGAAGAATGGCAGAGACAAGAGGACGTCCTCTCAGGTGGTGTCGGGCAGGAAAAAAGTCATCCTTTCACCTTTCCCTGCTGACTGAGGAGCTGCATGCTGAGCATTTGGCCTGGGTTTGGTGCAAGGTTGGTTGTTTTTCTTACTGTTTATGTGCCAAATCCTGAATGTCAGTAGGAGTTTTGCCATTGGCTTCTCTAGGTCTGGGATTTAACACTTCATGAGTAATTTAGAAGCTCTCTTGCCTCTTTTAGAGTTATGACACTGCCTTTCCCTTTTCCAGGACTGCATTTTTAAGATGTAATCATCCCCAAAATGTTGCTTTTCTCTTTTTCAGATCGATCATGTGGTGCGAGGCCATGTCGCCTTCCCGGAATTAGAGGCAAAAGCTGCAGCCAGGTCACTGTTCTATTCCTTTATCACATCCCTGCCTAACAAACTGATGCACCCTGTATTCCCAGCAGTGTCCTCATTCTGAATCAGGGGAATTAACAGTCTGATAGCGGGCTGGAATATTTACAAACACTTGCCAGGAGATGGCTCAGAAATGTAAGGTTTAAACTCCCCTCAGATACCTTTGGCATATCTAAGTACTGATATTAACTTTTTGCTTTTCAGCAGTTCTATCCAGCCTAGGGTATTTCTTGATTCCATAGCACCAGCCCTGTCCAGCAGATCTCCGTGCCTTAGGCTAACAATGGGTCTTAATTTGTAGGTGAAACAATTAAGGTCTAAGGAGGAGATACAGCTTAATTAGGAATATATTATTCAGTATTTTTGAAACAGTCATCTAAAGGAAGGTGTAGCCACTGTATGAGAAACTCCTGCTTGGCAGCACAAATAGAACAGAGAAACCCAGGATGAATTTTCAGACAAAACTTAAAATGGAGGGGTGACTTGGAGGTAACTCCAGGATTCCTTGAACCAGAGGCTGTGTGTGATGTGCAATTTGAGCTTGTTCTGCTTTAGAAGTGGATGAAGACAGTTCAGACACTTCTGTCAGGCCTGGACTTTCTCAAGCTTTTTTGGCTTAGATTTCTTCTAAGATGGTTCACATCACTCCCAGAGAGGTCTCAGCTGAACAGTTGGGCACGTTGGATGAAAATGTGATTCTCTTTTAATGCCTTTTTCCTCCTTAGATTAAAGAAAAAATCCAGCAAACTTGGCATTTTCCCTTCCGTTTCTCCCTCTGGTCTGAGAGGCAGGATCAGTCCTGATGGATGGGTTAAGCACGTGCAGTTACAGAGTTACTCTCAGTCCTCCCCGGGGAGATAAAGCTCTACCTGGTTTCTCTGGATGACCCTTCCCTGCCTTGCAGGGCCCACTGCCTTACTTGTTTGTTAAGAACTTGACCAGGATTCCCAGAAACGTATTGGACTTCATTCAATATGAAACAGATTCACGCTTCCTAGAATTCTCTTTGTTGTTCTCTGCTAAAGGAAATCAGGAAATAAATGCATCTGTGTATGTTTGGAATAAAGATTGAACTGGGTCCTTTTCAAAATCCTGGCTTCCAGGCCATTTTTCCAGTGCCCCCATTTGAAGCACGAGCATAAGACAAACAGTTTAGTCTGTAATGCCAGGATAAACCTTTTTTTTTTGTGTTGGAAAAATGCCTATGGAGTAGCCTGCTTGTGTCTGCTGGGTCTGATGCCTTGGGTTTTACTTCTATATTTTTTGAATTCTCTACTGCTTAGTGTGTAACTCTGAAATTTCTTGTAGCCTGTCAGCTGCTGCTCTCTCATGCTCACACAGACATAACAAAGCCTCTCTAGGTTTGCTCTCCAAGGACACCCAGCCCGTCCTAGGGCCAAAATGTGTAAACCAGCACCTTGGAGAGAGGGGCAAGCTTGGGGAAATGACACCATTAACTGAAGCTTTAACTGGAGAATTAACCCTGATATGCAAATGGACCAAACCTATAAGAGTGTGAAGAACTCGTGACTTGCCGTCCATCTTGGGAGTCTTTTTGGAGTAGCCTCTGGCTCCTCAGGCTGTACCTTTTGAAGGCCTTTCAAATAAATACCTGCCTTTATTCCCCTACTCCTGTTTAGTCTCTGTTTCTAGGTAGGCACCTCAGGCATTAGGTCTGATGCTGAGCTGGCTGACCACAGCTAGTGCCACAGTGCAGAACCTGAGATTGTGATGTGAACAGGACGCTAAACACAGGACAGTGGGAGTAGAACTCCATTTTATCCAAGGGTATGGTGTCATAAGTTTGGATTTCAGTCTCCTGCAGTTAGTAACATGGTGTAGAATGGCACTGATAGTAAGAGTTGTTAACGTTTTATAAAAAGAGTGGTAATATTTTATTTAGTTAATTTGCTCAATGGTATTTTTGTAATGCTTTCCAGGTATCACTTTCCTAATGAAATTTTGGTATAGCTATAAATTTCCTAAACAAGTCTCGTATTAATTCTCTCATCCTCTTTCTCCCTGTCCTTCTCAAATATTTGTTCAATTTGAAGAATTTAATTTGAACAAACAAAAACCAAGAACTTTGAAATTTGAACTTATTTTTTCTCCTTATTTTTTCCTTTCTATTTTTACATGGTTCACAAACTTGAGCCTTATCAGAGGTGCAAGCAGCATCTGCTGTTGGCCCAAGATCTGGGTTATGTGTCTACCTACATTAAGTCATATAATTAATACACAGACTGTTAATAATACCGGAATCACAGAATGGTGTGAGTTGGGAGGGACCTTAAAGCCCATCCAGTGCCACCCCCTGCCATGGGCAGGGACACCTTTCACTATCCCACGGTGCTCCAAGCCCCATCCAACACGGCCTGGGACACTTCCAGGGATGGGGCAGCCACAGCTTCTCTGTGCCAGGGCCTCGCCACCCTCACGGGGAAGAATTCCTTCCCAATATCCCATCTATCCCTGTCCTCTGGCAGTTTGAAGCCATTTCCCCTTTTCTTGTCACTCAAGGCCCTTTTAATTGTCTCTCTCAATCTTTCTTGTAGGCTCCCTTCAAACATGGTATCTTGTTTTGGAGGATTATTGGTGATGATAAATTATTTCACTGGAATTCTCAGTGGAATAGTTCAGAGAATTTGGTTTATTATGTTTAAGGCTATTCTCTGTGTGGGTGTAGGAATTTGAATCTGTTCAGCCATTGCAAACAGCCGTAGCAGGGAAACCAAATGAGAATTCCATCCTTTGGTGTGCACTTCCATGTTGCCTTTACTTCCCATGCTGGGTGCAGTGCAGTGAAGAGTTAAGCATGTCTGGATCACAGAAAAAAGAACATCAGAGGTCACAAATCCATGCCTCTTGCTTGCTGCTGCCTATCACCTCTTTCTGCCTCCCCAAACCTGTCCTCCCTTTCTCCTGATGCTGCTGAGAAGCAGGTTTGGAGTGGCAGGTCCCTGCTGAGCAGCTGATCTCGGGAGTTTCCCTGTGCAAACTCTCCTTTGCCCACACCAGAGCGGATTTCCAGCTGTGTTTAGCACCGGTGCAGAGATTTGTGGTGACTTGTAAGGGCGTGAGAGGCTCAGACAACCAGCTCTGACCACTGCTGCTGAAGGCTGGGCTTGTGCAACCCTCCCAGTCCTATTCCTGGCTTCTTTTTTTACCCTTCTTTTACTGGAAGTGGGGAGGGTTGAATTACACGAGGATTTTCTGGACAATTTAAATTTAGCATTTGGTCAATCTGATGGACAAAATCTGTGAGCACCAAAATTTGGGGTTTTTCAGGCAATTCAGTGAGCTGCAGAAATTGCTGTGATGTATCACTTTTGCTCTTCATCCTACACCTTGTGTACATCTGACATGTAGTCATCGCTGCTCTGTTAAATCCTGTACAGGTAGGTTAGAGTAGAAATTTTTAAAAAAATTAAATATGATAATTTTTGCTTTGAAGTTTAAATAATTCTGTTTTCTAGAGTGACCATTTCTAATCTCTGGAGAAGAAAAGTGTCTAACTGACAGCAAAGTTACTATGTCCTTTGACACTTGATGAAGAGCTGTTTTAGGGCAGAATTCCCTTTCCTATAAATCTCAATGCCATTTCTCCATCTAAAGAGATGTCTCCTGAAAAGACAGCACTGAAGTTACACACATGGGATCTATCAGCAATTCTGGGATCTTTCTAGCAGAATATAGCAATCATATTTGGCAGTTTTCTGTAACTCTAGATGGTTTAGAACCTTCTTTTTCGATTTAGAAATCTAGAATTTTTAGATTTTTTTCCCCCTGAAAGATACCTTCTGGTATCTTCTATGATTCCTGAACAGATTAAATACCACCCTCTGGTTGCTTTCTGAAGTCGTGTCGCAAGTATGAACATAACTCTGGGCAGACTTGCATTGATCTCTTATTCCCCACTTCCAGAACAGCTCCTTTTTCATGGCAACAGCTCCTGCTCAGCTCTGCAGGTCAGAGGCAGCTGCCACTGATACCTTCTCACAGAACTGAAGAGAAAAAGCTCCAGGAGCTGATGGTGTTATACTGTGTTAAACACAAAAGTGGTAAAACAGGAACTGGCAAGTGTTTGAGGGATTTTGCTGCTCACTCAGGCCAAATGTAGTGCCTTGACCCCTTATCTATACGTAGGAAAAAAGTAAAACGTGAAAAGGTGTGGGGAAAAGTGTAATTCTGAAGTTATGTGAATCTTAAGCATATTTGGCTCAACTTCAGCCTCCTTTTGTTCAGTCCTTGTGTTCTGACAGAGCTGCACAAATGGCTAATCCTTGTGAGAGCAATCAGCCAGGATGGAGATGAGAGAGAAGCTGGGATGTCTGGTGTGTCTGTGGTTGAGTGAAGCTTTCCTTTTTTATCCTTCCCAACAGTCAAGCCATGATTGAGACTGGAATTAAAATGACTTTATCCTTAGCATGTACTGCTTGTAGTAGAGTCTTTAGGGATGGAGAAAACAGGGCCACTTTTACAACAATGGGGAAAAAAGTGATGGTGACCTCCAAATTATCATAATTCAGGTCCAGGAAGACACATAAAGTACATTTTAAAGGACGTGAATAATGATGTAAATTAGTTATTTTAATGTCTTCCAAGTGTACTTCATTTTGAATGATATCCTCTGATAGTGTACACATGGTAAGGTATAATTGAAAAAACATGCAGCTGAATGGTTGAATGCAAAGTATAAATATACAGCTGCTAGTGGGTCAGAAGTCAAACTAGTAAAGCATATGCCAAATTCCCTTAGGGATCTCATTAGTGCATGATTGAATATACATGTAGAGGCTAAATGAATATCACTGTTTGGGTCTGCAGTGGATGAGACAATGACTAATCAATTGTAATTAGGGTTAGATGCTATTATTGACCCACATGTCTAGAATTAAATGCCCCACTTGGAGATTTCCAAGGAGTTGGAAAATATATATGGCTTTGTTTGTGATAGGGTGAGCATTTGAAAAAAAATATTCTGAGCGTAATTGCAACATTTTTAAAATGGAATGTCACCAGAGTCATTGCAAGCCAAGGCACTGAAGAATTCACCATTAGTCCTAAGTCCAGGAAAAAAGTCTGTTGGATGCTGTGGAGTTGGGTGTAGCATCTGAGCTTAGATACAATCATATTTAGGCTCATGTTGGGCTCCTCCCTAAAATAGCAGCCACTCACTTTCTCTCCTCCACCCTTAGTGCTGCATTTTAATCATAACACACACTGAAATAATTACGGTTTAAAAAAGGAAAGCTGTACATCCAGCACTATTGATTGATCAGAGAAATTTTTAAACATTTGCAAAGGAATTTTGGTTTTCATTTCTGTCTGGAATCCTCCTTACTCCTCCCTCTCAGCTGTGGGAGAGGAGCAGCAGCAGCCCCCAAATCTCAAACAGCTCTGGGGACCCTCAGCAGTCCGTGGACAAACTCAAGGTCACATTATCTCCCCTCTTCCTGGGAAATTCAGGAATTCTGATGGCCTGTTGAGCACACGTGCACAGAGACACCCCTGCCACGGCCTTGGCAGGCAGTGGGGTTTTGCCGTGCTTTGATGGGGTTTGTGCATTTGATGGTAGCACAAATGTTTTATGTTTGATGAATAACCTCCCCCCTCTCTTCCCAACTTGTTTTCCTTGCAGTGCTCACAGTATATATACGTACTTGAACAGTCACCTGGATCTGATTAAGAAATCTTTGCCTGTGGGTTTCCTCACTGTTGATTTACATGTTTGGCCAGATTTCCATGGTAACAGATCTCCCTTAACAGATCTGACACTAAAGGGCATGGTAAGAAACAGCCTGTTTTTGCAAAAAGGTCAATACAGAGTAAAAAAAAAAAAAGAAGCCATTTGGAAGGAGCTTTTCTTCAATTTTGAGCGTACTCCTCCTTAGCTATTTACACTATCCCAAAGGATTTGGGTTTCTTGCTAAATTGCTGATGTTTCTGTAGAAAACCAGAGATCATTGCACTTGAGATATCGCTACAGACACATTAATTTTCTAAAAACATGAGGAATGCTGTGTGTGTCCAGGTACCTTTCCCAGGAATCACATTTCACAGCTCTTGCTGTTGTTGTCTCACCTGTGTACCAAATTCTGCATATTTGTTGCAATGAATTTCAACACAAATTTGGGTAAAGCTGTCTAGGAAAGGAATGAAGTATTCTGATGATAGATGGTTGATTTAAACAGCTTTTCAGCCCATCTTTCGGAGTTTGGGTGTTCCTCCTCATTGAATTTACAGTGGTAGATCAGCTCACAAGCCAGGGCTGTGCAGAACTATAACAACAGAAGGGTATCGTAAGGGTATCATTTGGTGATATCAAAATACCTGGTGATTAATGCAAAAATCTCCTTCCAAATGGCACATTGTCCTTGAAGGGAGCCTCTCAAGCTACTCACCAGCACCAAAATCTGCTGTATTTAAGGCTGAGATAGGAAAGGCATAAGCACTGCAGCGTGTTTTAAACCACAAATGAGGGAAACATTAAAAAAAAAAAAAAGGCCTGTATTTTTTTGGGTCTTAATAATACCTCCATTATTTTATGAAAGAATTATATGCTGCAGCAGAATCGGAATTTCCTTGGTTTGATGGCTGTATGCAAATACTGGTAATAGCAACCCATTTTTTCTGTCACAATTATGTCTGCGCTCAGGTCTTGCCTGATATTAATCCAGAGTAACTACAGTGCAGTATTGATTTATGTCAGAGTAAAGGAGGTTAAGATACAGTATTTAATTATTAATTGTGTTTCAGTGTTAGGGTGCTTGGGAGGGAGGGGGAGAAATGCTTTTAAAAAGTTATTTTTATGTAATAGCATTTTCATATTATTACATTAAATACATTCGCGAGCAATATCTGAGTCATAACATAAAACTGTCAGAGTTAATCTATCTCTAATCCCATACAATATGCTGTTTGTTCTTTATTTCTTCACAAGGGCAAGGATAATTTATGTGGTTCTTCCCCAGATCAGGAATAACATGTTTAACATAACGTTATGTGTACAGCTCACAGGAGTAAGGCTCGGAATTAGCACTTAGAGCTTGTTACAACAAGAAGCCATAGAAAATAACAGAGTTTTACTTTGGCTGGATTTTTACATCTTCTTTTTGATCTTTGCACAGGTTGTTGGACTAACGTTGTCTCGGGGTCTGGATGAACTTGCCCTTATCTACTTGGCCGCAATCCAGGCCATTGCTGTAAGACATTTTTAGTGCATAAAAGAAGAAATGAATTGTCTCGTGTTCTGTGGCAGGCTGATCATTCCCTTCTGCTAACCAGATTTCTAATAATACATGAATTCGCTTAGTGGGCTTCTTAAAGGAGCAAGATACTGTTTACCCACACTGGTGACCACTCCCAACTGGAGGATAATCAACAGACTGTGGGGAAGATGTTCCCCTAAAAAATCTTGTGCTTCTGGCAATTCTGTGAGCAGAGCTTTTGCCTCTGGTGCAGATGTGAGGGAGGAGGCTGACAGTACAAGGAGCAGTGTTAACATCCCAGCTGTCTAGAGAGAGGCTGAGAGAGGGGGAGAAAAGCTTTGGCAATTGTACAAAGGGCTCTGTGCTGCCCTGGAAAGCCTCAGCTTGGGATTGTTCCCATATCCATGGGTTTGCCCTGCCTGCCCGGTGGGTGAGGCAGAGCTCTGTGCCAGGCTGAGCAGGGCTGTGCTTCAGACCCACCAGGGCACATCTTCCCCCATCGTGTCCCTGCCCTGAGGGGAGCAGTCCCAGCCTGTGGCCCTGGCTGGACAAGCAGGCAGGGCAGGGAAGGCTGAGAATGTCCCTCCTGTTTGCCAGCATGCAGGGATGGAGAATTTTATCAGAATACTTTTCTTTCTGCCCTGATTTTCTCTCGAACCCAGAATTTCCAGTTCAGGAGAAGTTTTGTTCTGAGGTGAAACCCTGGCTCACAGAAGTGGTTTGGAAAGCCTGGCTCAGGGTGTTTCCAGTGGGATGTGCTGTCCCCAGCCCTCTGGTGACCGAAATCCACATTTCTTTAACATCCTTTCTGTCAATTTTTTATTTTTTTTTTTTAAAAGTTTGTTGAACTTGAGGTGTTTTTGCGAAACACGAACATTCTGATGAATTGAGGAGTTTTCCTGACAAAACTGTTCAGTTGGAAAACTTCCAAACTCCTCTCCTGGTTGAACAACAACTTTTCTAGGCTGGGTCAGCCATCTGGGATAGAGAGGGTGGGCGGCTGCTGCAGATTTACTGGGAATTGTACATTTTATGTGTTAACCCTCCCTCTTCAGCAAATAACGAGAACTTAACCCCGGCCTGGGATTCATTGCTGTGAGTTTGGAGCCTTTTGCAGATGAATGTGGCTGGGTCATACCTGATGCTTCAGTATAATCCCACCATTGAAATAAGAATGTGGAGGAGAGGTTCAACAATGCCAGGGACTGATCCTGCCCCTGAAAGGAACTTCCCAGTCTGGAACAGGTGCCCTGCGATTATCTCGTGCTAACGAAGTGGAAACCTTCTCTGCTGGAAATCCTGGGAAAGTCACCTATTATCTCACTATATGATACAGCTCAAACTTTATTGTAAAACACAAATACTGTCTTGAGCAGTAAATTCAGCAGCTGTGTAACTTTTGGAGAGCTGATTGGGCTGATTTGATATAAAAAGGCCACATTGGAATTTTCTTTTCGCTATAAGTTAAGGGAAATTATTTTTTCCCAAAGCATTATTGAAACAGTAACTAAAAAGTAGACAGAGAAAATCGGTTTTGACTCGATATATGTACTAATAGCTAATGGGATACCTAGAAAATTAAATTTTCACTCTCAGTTTTAACTTCACTTTTTTGAAGGAAACAGTTGTAGTAATCCTGTACCATTAGCTGTCTTCAATGGGTGCAAGATAAACTTTAAACCTGTAAAAATCTTGTACAAAGTGTAGGCCTGCCCACAGAATGTTAATCTCTAGTTTTCTTTTCAGCAGGAGATGCTTTTTCCTTTTTATATAAAATTTGCATTTGAAGCCCCTCAATTTGCATTTTCTCCAATCCAGGATTAAATTAGTTCCCCCCCACCCACAGTGAAATAAGTCTGGCTTTAATTTAAATTGCTATGTGAATACAATTTTCCAGGCAGGTAAACACAAAATAATTTTCACAGCATGTTCTTTCTCAGGGTCTTTGACATGTGTATGTTGTGAGAGAAGTTGTTAATAAATTTGAATTTCAGAAGCAGTGAAAGAGAATCTCCTTTTAACTATTCACTGCAAAATGCAATGCAACAGTTGGACAGATGAGAACATGATCAGAGATGTAATTGTGGCCGTCCAGCCCGTTCTGAGCAGGCAGACTCCTTTTGGAGCAGTTTATTTTTCCATAATTAAAATCGTGGCTGTGCGATTTGGAAATCAGCCCTCTGTGTCAATAGGGAAGTGATGGATTTAGTCAGCTGGGGCTGGGGCTGCTCAGGTTCCTCTGGAAATGCTTGTCTAAAAATCAAAATACATTTGAAGGCCTGTCCAGAATAGTGCTGGGCATTCACTGTGGATGTCTCCAGCCTGGTGGAATCCTGCAAGTTCAATTTTCAGTAGCTTTTATTTGAAGAGGGGTTTGTTGCAGCTGCAGCCCTCTTAATAAACTGCAGCATGGCTTAAAGAAAACTTAAATAGCAGTTTATGAAAACTCTGACCAAATCGTGTTTTATGGGGAATCTGCCTACAAAGAGTCAGCCTGGGCAGAGTTTTGCCTTGAATTTGACATTTTGTCAAGTCTGAGCTTCAAACTTAACTTCCAAGGTGTTACAAAGAGCTGGGAATTATTTTTGGTCAAATACTTTGTCAAAGAAACAGAAAATATTCTTGCAAAAGGGAAATAGGGAGAAGGCTGACTTCAGTGAGAAGGGAAGCAAAGCAAATAAAAAGAGAAAAGATTTTTTTTGAAAATGGCAAAACATTTGCTTCTGTCATTCCGTTTTGAGTTTCTCAGAATGGAGACTGTAAATGAAAAGTTTAAAATATGCCTGCATTCGAGATGTTTCAATTAACCCAGCCCTGAAGTGGAACATTTTATTTTGCATAGGGTAAAGGCCAAGAGAAATAGTTAAGCCAATACAAAATTCTTCAAGTTTTCCTTTTTGCTGAAAAGACAGAAAACACAGTTTTTTATTTGCTGTTCTCTTTTTGTTCTGTTTTGCTCTTCGGCTGCAGAATTGAAACCTCTTTACCGAGGTGGATTTTCAGTCGCTGTTGTACGAAGTAAAGAGAAGGTTTTGGTGGGATGTCTTTGCCATGCAGGGGTGGTTCTGTTCCTGTGGCTGCTCTCCTATGCTCATCTGGTTCTGTTTCCTCCCCCCTTTCTGAAGTTAGGAACAAGACATATTTTGGAGGCGATGCAGGCTGCAGGACATGCCATCACCACGCTCTTCCTGTGTGGTGGGCTGAGCAAGAACCCTCTCTTTGTGCAAATGCACGCTGACATTACTGGTAAGCTTGGGGAAGTGCAGGGGAAGAAGGGTAAATACTTTCATTTTGGGCATCTCAGTACTTTGTCTTTGGAAAAATAAAGACTTTATATAGAGCTGTGTTTTGCTGTGTGGCCAAAAAAAGCGTGCAGTGAAATATTCTATTGGCTTCATCCTATTTGACTTGTGACACTTCCTGCTCGTGCTGGGCGTTGTATCCATTCCACAGAACAATTCTTGCCTGAATTCCTTCCATGCCTGTGTCACTGATGTGGTTCAGGGGACAGTGTCGGGGTCCTTGCTCCTGCAAGGCGTTGCACTTGGTTTTGTGGAATTCCTGGTGGGTGGAAGGCCCTGGGTATGCGTTTCACTACAAGAGGAGCTCTCAGGCCTCCGTGGTATTTTTGGTCTCCCTTCAGCCTGTGTGTGTTGGACATCTCATCACACCTGCGAGTCGGTTGAATATACTTTAAAAAATGTGGAAAAAATAACAGAATTTAGTGTAAAGGACTTCAGAGAAGCATTGAATGATGTGTTTTTTGGGTATATTTCAAATTAAGATCAGTTAAGCTGTCATGAATGAAGTTTAAGGCCTAAATTTGGGGCGTTTGGTCTGGAGATCTGACTTGCCCTAACAACAAACCGCACTTCATAACCCTGATGCAGGAAGGAAGATGAAAACGTGCTTTATTTACTTACTGAGAAGAAAACAGAGGTGGACAGGCAAAAAACCATAATGCCCGTTGACCTTAAAATTCACTAAATATATTGTAGTCAAAGTGATGCTTTGTGAAAAATGATGTTAAGTCCTGGCCTTTCCTTCAGGAGCTCAGATGTTTTAGGTGAATTTCAGCTACATGTAGAGTTGGGCTGCTAGGTCGTGGTGTGCAAAAGAAAAGATCTGTGAAAAGGTATTCTGATTAAAATGTAATCACAAGTTCTTTGACTGTAACTAATGGCCAAGTACAATCCAGTACAAAAAGGCCTTTTTGCAGTCTGGAGTTCTCCCCCATTTGTAAAATCGGTGACTGACAAGGGATGTCAGAGTTCAGCTGACTGAAATGCTCTTGGTTATGTTGAACTCATTAGAGCCTATCAGATAAAATAACTAACATTCCAGGATCAATCCCCCATTCTTTCCTGAAAAGAAAAAAATCTGAATATATTATTGTTAGCTCCAAATGCCCATGACTCAGCCATGCAGACATCCAATAGATAATTCCACAGGCCACTTAAAAAGTATCTTGATCTTTTTGTTTGCCTGGTAAGAATTCCGTATTCATTCTGACGATGCGGGAAATGGGCAGTAAATTTTAGAGCACACTGAAAATTGCTCACTGACGCCTGGCAGAGAGCCACGGAGCTTTGAGCTTGAGCTTTAGATTTGCTGTTCCAAGCTGACCCAAGTCCTGAGCTGTGCTTCAGCTGAAATGGAGGAATGCTCAGGTGACAGAGCAAACTTTGCATCATGTAACTGGATGCCTGGTGTGAGGTGAATTTGCTTTGTGTCACTAATTGCTTTGTATATTAATAATTTTATTTCTCATTTTGCAGAGTTTGCAAAATGCTCTCAGGCCTCTGTGCGTTTGCCTTTTTCCTCTCTAGGAGTTGTTTGTGGCTGACTTTAGGTCTTTGCCCGAATTTCAGCTCCTTCTAATCTTACAGCTGCCTCTCAGGAGCAGCATTTTTTGGGGCATAATATCCTGGAGACTGTTCCAAGCAGGAATCCGTGCTCCCACCCCTGTTTCTGCATCATCATTCACTGAATGACGTTATCTCAGGACTGGAAATGCAGACACGTGCCAAATACTGCAGGAATATTAAATTTTTCAGCTTAGTGAGGATAAGCATCTGAAGTGCAGCTAGAAAAGTATTTAGACTCATGCTGTAGGTTTAGATTTTTCAGGAGAATTAAGAAAGCAGGCTGATTTTTATTTGTTTTTTAGCCTTTTCCTGGTTTTCTTTGCACTAGTGAAACAGGTCTCAGAAAATTCTGCATATACCAAGGGAAAGTATGTTCACGATAGTACCCATGGGTGATGAAACACTAATTTTTAATTCTACTTCAGAATATATATTGTTTGCTTGTTTTTCCAGTGTTTTAATTTTGTTTTTGAGTATCTTGCACAATTTGGAAGACAAGTTTTCTCTTATTATTTCATACGTAGCTTGAGAAAGTTTACTACTCATATTTTCATGTCTTCCAGCAAAACCAGACTGGCTTTGTTGGCTGTATGTTTAAAACCAAACACAAACGATCTTTTTTTGTTTGTTGCAAAAGAAACAAAAAGGAGACCGCCTTGTTTTCCCCTCCAGGTCAACTTTTAATAGGCACGTGGGTTTGGAGGGTGTGGGTAACAGGTTTATACCAAGCCCTTTGAGTGAGAT
This sequence comes from Oriolus oriolus, assembly GCA_013400235.1. Lineage (NCBI taxonomy): Eukaryota > Metazoa > Chordata > Aves > Passeriformes > Corvidae > Oriolus > Oriolus oriolus. Next base: position 435,336 of record VXBT01013715.1, on the reverse strand, counting down.
AAATAGCCAGTGTCAGAGATCTGGGGGGGGTTGGGGTTTTTTGTGTGCTTTATGTTCTGCATTAATATTTTGCTAAAATGATTTTATTTAAATGCTGTGTTTTTTCTTGAAGCCTGGAACCACAGAGCAGAGACATTTACATTAACCTACAGCAGGATGTAGCACTGAATGGGGTTTTGAGTAATGGTTTTCAAGCCCTTTTTGATTCCTTTTTTGTTTGTCTTTTTTGGTTTTAATTATTTATGGAGCTGCTGGTGCAGCACTGCTGTGCTCCCTAACAGAGGCCTGGCTCTTCCCTCTGCAGGCAAGCCTGTTGTGCTGTCCAAAGAAGTGGAGTCTGTTTTGGTGGGTGCTGCTATTCTTGGAGCTTGTGCTTCTGGGGATTTTGCATCGATCCAGGTATGCAGTACCTGATTTTATGTCGGTTTTTTGTTCAGTTTTAATGTGTTTTACACCTTGGCTTTTGGTACCACGCACAGACCTTAATCCGAGTGGAAAAGTTTGTCCCTTCTGCAGAGCCAGACAAGAGCCAGCATCGCTTTCTCTCCGCCCTCTGTGTAACTCCAGATGTTATTTAGGTGCACTGGGGATTCATTTGTCTTTGCACTGTGGGGACATGCACAGAAGCTGCTGGGTATGAAGTTAGGCCATGTAATTTTTACAGACAAAACAGGGAATTTGGCAAGGCTCTGATCCTGCAGGAAGGTTGCACTTTCATCTCAGTTACATTTGTCCTACTTTCTTCCCTTCATATTGAGGAATGTTCAACATAAGAAGCACCATAGCATTATTTATGCAGTAAAAAATAACACATCTTAGCTCTTGTCTTGCCCCCAGTGAATGCAGAGTTAACAATGAGGATGGAACTTCATGTTCATTCACGTTATTTCAGTCCATTAACCGCTGCAAAAGTAGCAGCGAGCCTTTTATTTTCAGTGGATCAGTCAAAGCATGACTTAACTGCATTTATACAAACAGTAGTGGTCCCAGAAACCCAAAGAAGGGTCTGACTGTCCCGAATCGTGCCTCTTTTCCCACCTGGCAATCCCAGAAGCCATGTCCTCTCCTCGTGCTGCACAAGGACGCTGAACAGCACAATGCATTCAGTTGGACACAATGATTTATCAGGATGGTCCTTAACACGTTTGTTACATTTTTCTTTATAACATCAGGCACGGATATTTGTAGATGAAATTTTGCACAAAAGCTTATCTGGAGATACTTTGTGCATAGGGAGGTCAGCTCCTCGACCTGCTTAAATTGGTGCAGTTCCACTGGAATCAATAAACAGCTCAACATAAGCCGAGGGGCTGGGCTGTGCTTGGCACTTCTCCAAATGGGAATATTCTACAGTGCTATGTAGGTTAGCAGGAAGAGCAGTTTCCTTTCATAAGAATGTTTCCATTAAAATGAATCCCACTGCAGCAAATGCAGAGTGCAACATATATGTCTGTGTAATAATTGTAGTGCTTGTAAGGAGACCTTGTTCTGATAAATGTAATTTCAGTAGCATCTTTTGGTGACAGGACTTCATATTTAATTCTTACTCTTCTGCTAATCTTCTGCCTTCAAACACGTATTTCATTTCAAGTCTAGGATGTTTTCCACTACTGTGCCATAACTGAATGTCTCAAAACTGATTTTATTACGTCTGTTTTTATCAGTGTTAGAAAAAGCTAATGCTGTGACGTTTTCTGTGTTGTGTTTTATACAGTTTTGGTGTATTCACTTACCTTTAGTTTTTAACCCTGCCTTTATATATGAAACTATTTCAGAAGAATATCCAGTAATGTCAGAACAGATACGAATATTTTAGAAAGAGTTTAGCAACATGGATCACAAAAGGAGAAACTGAATGGATTTGTTTTAGGGACGGGGAAGTGTAAATGTGTACCTACCATTGCAGTTCAATAACCTCCCTGACATTTATTTTTGTAACCCATCTTCCAAAACAACCCTTCCTTAGAGGTGCTGCTGCAAACATTCAGCATCTTTGTAGACTTTGAAAATACAGGTTATTACCTCTTCTCTAATAGATGGTTTGTGCTTAATTACAGTGCTTTCCAGAGCTCTTTGTTTGCTCAGTGTAATAGTAAAGGAGAAAACTGGGGGTTTTTTACAACCTCTCTCCTTATGTCTATGGTTTTTAGAAGGGGATTTTTTACTGTATTTTTCCCCAGTCACTGGTCACATTTCTCAGAACAATTTTTGGACATTTCCACTCAATGTCAGAATCAAAACGTTTTAAAGCTCTCTGGTTTTTATGGGTTGGCTGTTCTCCACTTTCTAAAACTCAAGCAGTTTTAGGACAGCTTGGAAATAGCACCCAAACCTGGATCCTTCAAAATCACTTTTGCTATTTCTGGTCCAGCTTTACCATGCTCTGCTAACAGGAGCATTGGCTGCTGCCAGACAGTGAAACCCACCAGGGATGCTGAATCTGAGGGAATGTGCATCCTGTAGGGATTTGGGGCACGGGGCAGCCAGGTCAGAGCAGCTGCCTTACTCAGAATCTGGACACAAAGGCAAGATCCTCAAACTCTACCAGGACATCTTTTCCAGCAGAGGAAAGACAAGGTGGGTCATCTAGGGAGGAGCCAACTCTATGGTAACAGTATGGAGTAGTCAGAGTTAGGCTTTATTTAACTTAGCAGGTAAGAAATGCGTTGGAATTGGGTGGTATTTCCTGGGGTGGGGCTGTGGTGGTTGCTGTGCTCTCATCCTGCTGCACAGTCCCAGTGCTTTTTTTGTGGTGTCCCATCGCTGGGGTTTGCAGTGGGGAAGCACCTGCTTCGGAGGGTGGTTTCTCCACAGACAGGCAGCCACTCACCACACGTGGCTGTTGGTGCTTCCAGCCAGAAGCACACGTGGGGACAGCAGGAGCCTCACCCTGACCTGTCTTGGGCAGTGGGTCACAGTGGCTGGAACACTAAAGAGCTTTTCCTTTATCCTTTGATATTCCTAAATAAGTTTATTCTCACAAAGAAACAAGCAGCAACATGCCTCCTGTCTCTTCTCCCTTCCCATACTACAGCTCTTTGAACAATTCAGCATTTTGTTCTAATTCTTAACTTTCATGTATTTTTCTTCATGTTTCAAGTGATTTGTGCAAACTTTTTCATGCTTTCTACTGAGCACATCTGTATTGGCACCAAAATTCTCAGTATGCTGAACCTTTACAGAGAAGCCTTGGAAATGAAGGTTAATGCAAAAGCTGTGACCAAACAGGTTAATTTGCAAGCTCCTAGTGTGGATTGAAAAGTTCAAGCCCCTTGAAGCTGCAATTTCATCTTTAGGTAATTCTATCAAGGGAAGATTTATAACCTCCATCTCTCAGGCCTGGTCACCATATGTTGTTGCTTCAAAGAATGTTGACTTCCCTATTTTCCTCTTCATTTACTCTCCCTGCATTTTTCTCCTCTGTGGTAGAACAATTGGTCTATCCAAAAAGAAAAAAAAAACCACTCAGTGTGGTGAGTTCTTCTCCATTTCATGTCTTGGTTACTTAGTCTCTAGAAACTCCAGAAAGGGGAGAAAATCCTCAGAATTCCTTCTTGGTTTATCTTTTAATTTGCCCCTACAAATGCTGCACGCTTTTTGGCTGAGTGGTTTTGTGGGAGCTCTAACACAGCCTGGCTGGGCCCCAGCAGACAGGGCCATGTAAAACAATGTGACATAAAGATTGTTGAAATATAGACTGTATTTTTGGGGTTTGGATTTTTGAAATATGTGCTGCATTGAATGAAATAACCTTAACATTGCTGGCTTAGATGGGTCAATTTATTGGTTCTAGCCATTCCTTTCATGCTGAGCAGCAGGATCTTGCTTTTCTATGGGATTGTTTCTATAGTAAAAATATAGTTTCCGGTTTAGCCAGCCAGCAATTCCTTCTCAGTAAAAATGTTCAATAAATAAATGTCAAAGTTTCCAGTATATCCTCGTTACTCTGCCTCACTCGTACGTAATTGAAAATGGGGAGAAGGTGCTGTTTGATTTGGCAGTCATCCAGCTAATTTTTTTTGTTGGGTAGCCCACTCTTTGGGACAAAGCTGTACACCAGGGAACAGGATTATTGCCTTATAAAACCCTGCAGCCCACTGACTATTCCTTAATTGCGTATTAAAGCAATTAATAAAATTACCTGTGTGGAACCAGATTACCAGATTTATTTTGGATATGCTGCGTTCATGTGGGACATTGTTACTGGCCAGCATGGGAGAGAAGAAACTCTGATTCGCTGGAATGCATTTTGTTGGTAACTCTCTGTAATCAGCTTTCTGTGAACATTTTTGCTGTGAAACACTGAGCTAGGATTTAGAATCTACATGATTACAAGATTTTTCAGGTATCAAATGGACTTTTAAAGGAGGTTTAGTCTTTTCTTTGTTAGTTTTGGTTGTTATTCAAGTTGATGGTATATCCTGCAAAAAGATAGGGAAAAGCTTTTTCATTGTTTCTATAAAGCAGGTCAGAAGTGTGTAAAAATGAGCTGGATTAGATAGGAAGAGGTGTTAGGTAATTATCTCATGTGGATTAGATGGATTATTTGGCAGCAGTAGCAGTTGAGCAGGCGAAGGACCCCCTGGGCCCAGTCTGCACCCCTGGGAGCAGCCCCAGGAGCCGTGGGGACCGTGGGCCCCTGGCTCAGAGTCTGTGGACTGTATTGCAGGTGGGAGTTGAAGTTAAGGTGGTGCAGGGAAATAATTCACTCACAACTCTGTGCTAAAGGAGCCTGGAAGAGTTTTGTTTGTGCACTGCTGGGTTTTGCTTCATTTAATGGACCATTTCCTCTCAGCTGTCTCAGGATGACGTTGTGTGGTAGAGCCCAGAGGGAAAAATCAAATAACAAACCCCACAGATAGCACAGGTTTTGTAAAGATCAGCCAGGAAGAACATATGATGCACGGTGTGTTTGCCTTGTAACAATTAAAGCGTTACAGACAGTCGTGAATGTAAAGAAGTTCCTGAGTACAATTAGTCCACAACCTTGGTGATGGACCAACTGGCAATGGGGAAGAGACAACATTTCGTAAGAACACCCATAAATAGTACTGGGACATATTCAACTTTCGTGCTGACAGAACTGGAGGGGGTTAGGCCATTTCCGTCTCTGGATCAGGCCATTTCTGGTGTAATTTTGTTCCACTTGTTTCAGTGGATGCACTGAAGTTGATGATCTGATCCTCTATTCCTCTTCCAAAGCATTACCTGTCAGGCCATGGATTGAAATTCGTACAAGCGTCTCATGATTTCCATATTTTCAAAAGCAAGGACTGAGTGGAAGATCAGGGAAGGGATAAGTTTTTCCTTAGAAATGGTAATAACTTGGGAAATCAAAAGAGGAAATAAAATGACTTCTCCCTGTTGAGGTCAGGAATGTTGCCTTCCCTCATCTCATTAAAAATTTAAAGCACTCTTGTTTTTCAGCAGGGTGAATTAGTAATTAAGTGCTATAATCAACTTGTGTAAACATAATATTGAAGGAGAACAGCAAATTAATCATTTCGTTGGCTTGCCTTACCTAATTAATGCACCTTTTAGCAAAGGCCTTCCTGCCATGTTGGTTTTTTTCTCCCGTTCCCTTAATCGGAGGATTTTGGAAAGGCGGAGGAAGGAGATGGTTGTTCTTAGGCACCACGATGTACGCAAGGAGTGTGTTAAGGTGCTGTGACCTTGCCTTCCTTTGCTTTGAGAACTCCAAATCTGGGCATGCAGAGTTTGAGCCCAAGGTTTAGTGGAGACCATCCTCAGGCAAAAAATAAAAAGCTCTTGCTTTCCTAGGTAGGTATTGGCTGGTGTGGCCTCTTCTTCTAAGTGGCTTTGAGAACTAAACTTCTTCATGTAAGATGGTCAGTGGCTGTGGAGTATATTTACATCTAACCAGGCCTGAGCTCAGGGCAGTGACTTGGTAGACCTCCATCCCTTTACCTCTTTCCTTGGTGTTTTGACACTGAAATATGGCTTTCCCTAGTTGAGAGTGTTTTTTTTTCTTTGTGTAATAAAGTTAGATTCAATATGGCATGCATGAAACCACCAAGATACTGGCAATGCCTCTGGCTTTTGTATAGAGTCAGCTGCCTCCTTACCAGAAATCTTGAGAGAAATATAGATGAGAGAGAGAAATGAAAAGGCAGTGATTTGATGGCCACTGTCCAGTTCCTTGTGGCCTAGTGTTTATGGTACAAAGAGTGCCTTTTTAGTTAGCATATTTTGGCCTTACTGTCAGAAGTCTTTGCAGTGAGGGTAAAAAGCAGATGAATCACTAGTACTCTTTTGCCCTAAGGATGATCCTTCTGTATTAAAGCTGAGAAATATAAATGCTGGTTTGTCTCTGCCAAGCACAGAATGAGCTTTCAATCAGTTTGGGAGTGTGACTTTTTTTCACTTTCCAAGCCACAATAAATATATAGAAACCTTTCTACTTTCTTTCAGCTGACTCCAGTGGACAGCATTTGCATGTGGCTGGAGTTCCTCTCTTGGTGGGAGTTAAATCACACACACAAACACCACTCTGTAGAGATCACACAGCTGAGATGTGGCTGTAGCTGCTCGCACGATGCTTTCACAAAAGTGCTTAGAAAAGTACCCTCTGCCTTGTTGCTGTTTATTGACATGTGATACTGGTTGACATCTGTTGCCCTTCTCATTTGAGGTCTGTTTGCTTTACTAACTTTAACATTTCCACATTGCTGTGCTGCTGAAGTGCAGATACACAAATCTCCTTGCAGTCCCCAAGGTCCTTTTATGAGAAGCAGAGCTGCCATCATTTGATATCGTCCTGCTGGCTACCTTTTATACTGGCGTGGAGAGAAATAATTCTGTTGCTGTGAAATGTTCTTGGGGGAGTGCAGTGTCTGGTGCTATATGTTGTCATACATTTGATGTATTATCAGATCAGTACATGCTGTGCAGTCGTGTTTAGTTCATTGTCACAGCAGATGATTTGTGGTCGGTTTATATCACTTGAAATTATTACAGGTAAAAACTTGTCTAAGTAAATGTCAAAGTTTGTCATAGCAGGTCATATAGCTGCTGCAATGACAGATGATCTTAGTCCACATTCCTAATGCAGCATTCCCAGTTAATGTAAGTCCGTGTTGCTCCAGGACTTCGGAGGAGTGACACCAGTTTACTCCAGTGCCCCAATCCAGTCAAGCACTGGGTGCATCATCTGACTTCCAAGTGCAGGCAAGAAGCTCAGCTGAAGACAAGCAGGACTGCCCATGTGCTGAAGTACTTTACTGGATCAGGGCCCAAACAGGAATCTGACACAGTTCACTGGGAGATGACACATCTTGAGATGGTAAAGGTGATTTCAGCAGTTGGTTTGTGTTATTACCCCTTCAGGAACAAGCTGTGGATGCCACAGGTAATGGGATACAAAGGCTGTGTCTTTTGTTAAGTGCTGTCCTTTTTGTGGAAACTCAGCATGCTGCGTTTGAAATGTCACGCAGTACACAAATGTTCAGATTTGGAATTTCTCAGTAACTCTTTAATGACAGGGAAAGGCAGCTGCAGGGAGTCCGTGTGATATATCAGCTATAACAGAACTGCCCATTTACAGGAGCTGAGTGTTTGGCACAGCTCTTCTAACAACCTCAGCAGTCCGGTACTTAGGGATGTGGCCTTGTTATTGCTCTGAAAGCAGAAATGAGCATGAAATACCACACTACTGAAATAAAACATGGCCTTTCATTTGGGCATTGGTGGAAGGAGATGGGGCTCTGTGTGCTGGGATATCAGTGTGACTTCCCTGTTTATTAATCTGGCTGAGACTGGTGATAAAGATTTTATTACCTATTTTTCACATTTACGAGGATGGACTGAAAAGGTAATGAAGACCTCTTGGAGGAAAGCATGACAAAAGAAATCTATTTAATCTGTCTTTATGCTGAAAGTGTAGCTGGCTTTGCACAGTGGCACAGCTCCACTGACTTCTCCCGAGTTCTGGATCTTTCACACCCCAAATTACTGTGTTAGAAACAGCCACATGTATGTGAATATAACCTACTCTGTCTGTAGGATTAACACTTACATTGTCATGTCTTTCAGCTTTTTAAAAACTCACATCAGCTGATGCTGGCAAAGAATAAGATGTAGTGTTTTGTTAATCTGCACAAGTTGAGACTCTTATTAAACCAGTGGTATTTTTCTCGTCTGTCGGTAAGCCCAGGACCTGGCAAGCAGGAGAAAAAATGCTGCCTGGAATAGTTCAGCTTCTGCTGCTGCGTGTTTTTGTAACAAACCATGAAATGACCGCAGTGGAGTTTGTCTAAGGAGATGTACAATTAGTTGATTTTTTTTTTCAAGAAGAATAAGATTAAGATCAGCTTGTAGAAGTTTAATAATATCACAACCTTACAGTTTTTCCAGCTTGCTGACCCTGTCTTTTCTTGAGGAAAACCATAAATACAAGGAAACCATAAATGTGTCTTTATAGTAGATAGATACTTTCTTAAACGTGTACTCTGATCCTTCTCCTTTCTATTTTAAGGACCAATTTTATCCATGTACTCAGAGACACAGCTGAAGTCATTTGGACCTTGGACTCCCCTTCTGTCCAGGCCATTTAAGCAGGGAAAAGTGTGATAGCAATATTTTACAGGAAGGATGAGGACAAAGGAGGGTACCATGGGTCTTTTGTAACTGTCAGTAGCCAAGAAGGTCCTTTTCAGACTGTGTCTTGCTTAAATGATGTTTGGGATGTCAAACAAGTTAAAGTCTTTCTGCCCTCACCTCTTCAGTAGCTGAGCAGAACAACCTTCAAGTTATGCACTGGAGAATTGGAAATTCAATCTGGCTACATTGTGAGATTAATTTTCCATCTGGGATTTGCACTCTTGCTATGTCAGCACAGGGATCAGACTGTTCCGTGGCCAAGCACGAGCATGTGGAGTCACAGCACTGTCTGAAATGCTTCAATGTTTTTCACTCTAAAGTTTTTGAAGGACATTATGATCACTTAGTTGTGGGATTTGGTGCCACTAGTTAGACCACCAGGACATACCTTTGCTACCCTATATTTGAAGAAGTTTTATGTTTTACATATACTGTGTTATCCTTGCTCCTAAAGATGTCCAGAGGGGTTTGTTTCTTAAGATTTTCTCTCTCGATATAGTTTAACAAAGCTGTTTACTATCTCAGAGTGTCCAGTACATTTTATTGTGGTTAACAGTAAAGACATTTTTCTTTATTCCCTTTCATATAGTCATGGATCTGAAATGGTGAAGGAGAGATCCCATACTGTTTATTAGAAGGCAGCTGCTTTTTACACATGCTGGCTTTCCTCAGGATTGGAATCCAATTCTCATTCTCTTTTCTTTGTTCAATCGTGTGTTCTTGTTTCCTTGGTTTCTTAGATACAGACATGTAACAACCATTCCCAACCCTTTCTTTCTTGTTTCAAAGCAACTTTTCACATGTCCTGTGCTTAAAATTTCTGAGGCACAGTTTGAAGTTGCACAGTGAGATATAGAGAATCCATATGAAATTCCTCGTGGCTCTGTTTTGTTTTTATTGGGACAAGTGTCCACACAGTGAGCAGCAAGACCATAATTGTCACTCTTGAGGGAAATAAAGGCAGGAAGACTGACCACCAAGTGGGCATGGAAAAGCCTGACTTGCAGATTTTTGCACAAAGATATTCCTCCAGATGAGGCTTGAAAAACACGGGGAGAGCACAAACAGGGAGAACTGCTGTGCTCATCTCTTGCTGTGCCTTGTAAGTGCACAGCAAAAGTGAGTTGGGTTGTTGTCTTAGGAATGATTTATGGGGTATGTACTCAATGTGTAGCATTCTTGGGAGCTGCATTCCCCTGAGCATCACTAACCCTCAGTACAGAAATACCTCCTGACCCATGCAGGGCCTGTTTGCGTGAGCACCTGCTGTTTGCCACACAGCTTCCAGAGAGTCCTTTGCCAGGTAGAGGTTTTAGGGAGGAGAGTGGGTGTGGGAGCTCTGGGGGGAGCACATTTTTTGGGCAAGGAATAGAGTAAAGTGGTGTGGCAATGGACCCCTCACTAACGAGGGGTGGTTAGATCTAACCTTCTTTTGGAGCTTGGGAAGCACAGGAGACCCTCAAGGGAGAACACTCTGGAAAATAAACCGACTTCTAATCAGTATATTTTCCTTTGAAGAGTGTCTACATGACCAGATTGGTGCCTTTCTAGATGTAGTTGTGGAATCACCCATTTCTATTAACTTTTAAGTCATTTAGGTGTTGAATGCTGTATCTTTGGACCAGACCGAGGGAAGCAGCTCGTGTGTCTTCCAGCAGATAAATGGGATGTGTGTTAGGCTCTGGGTTGGGAGCTGGCACTTAGCTTAGGTGTGGGAGGTGAGTAATGGCCCTAAAGATGCTAAGCTGTGTGAAGCCCTTCTGATAAATGGGGCCTTTTTGTGATGAGCTCTGCTCACGTTCCTGGATTGGTTGGCACAAAAGCTTTGAACATACAAGCACATTACTCATTATTTACTGGTTGTGGTTGCAAGGTTGTTTAATTTTGCAATAGTCCCATCTAAGGGATGATTCCTGCACTGCATGAAAGGGAGACTAAGCAGGATTCACTTTTTTGTGTGCTTTGTGTAACTTTGCCCCTGCAGATATTCAGCACGTTTGCTGTAAGACAGAAAATGTCAAACCTGTGGCTTTCTGGACATGGATGTTCCACTGATCCCAGAGGAGAACCAGGCATAGAAAGAGAATAAAGATAGAATTGGGGCTTTTCTCTTTCAGCACTAAATCCCCAGTAGCCACCATCTCCCTCTCCCTGCTCCCATTCTGATGTTGTTTACTCTTTCCTCTTTTATTTTTGCCTCTTGTTTGTGCCTCTCTTTTGTTTAGTACCTTTCACTTTTTCTTTTCCCATCTCTTGGTCTCTTCCTCTTCCTCTTCCTCTTCCTCTTCCTCTTCCTCCTCTTCCTCTTCCTCTTCCCTTCTCTCCTCTCCTCTCCTCTCCTCTCCTCTTCCTCTTCCTCTTCCTCTTCCTCTCCTCTTCTCTCCTCTCCTCTTCCTCTTCCTCTTCCTCTTCCTCTTCCTCTTCCTCTTCCTCTTCCTCTTCCTCTTCCTCTTCCTCTTCCTCTTCCTCTTCCTCTTCCTCTTCCTCTTCCTCTTCCTCTTCCTCTTCCTCTTCCTCTTCTCTTTCTCTTTTGTTCTCTGTCTTCCAAACTCTTTCCACATCTCAGTCCCTTACCCATGTTCTCACATAATGAAAAGCAAAGAGTAAGGGATGGATTGTGGCTCATTCAGTGCTGATCCCTCACCTCAGGTTCCCTCTCAAGGCTTGCAGGACTTCAGTAAAGCCTCGTGGCATGTCCTCTGTTTTATGGGCACAGCATATGCACAGAGCACTGCCTGGGCTGTGCCAGTGTTCTTGGACTGGAAGAGGGCAGATTTATGATGGCACTGATCACAGGGCTAAAATAAACTGCCCTCCCTCAGCCAGAGGAATAGGAGTTTGTAAATGCCAGCATTTTATACACAAACTGAAGGACAGGGCTGGGGGAGCCAGCTGCCCAGGTTAGCTGTTCAGGATCTGAACATGGCAAGGCTTTAAAAACAGAGAGCCAGAAGAAGTCATTTATATTAAAACAAACTCTGTCATGAGTCATTTGACTTCTTTTTCTCTTACACACATAGTTTATGTCCCAGGCCTTAGAAGGCCTGGGTAACATCTGATACTCTTTAGGCTGAGCCGGCTCTAATAGGAGTGGGATCCTGCTTCCACTGTACCACTTAGAACTCTATTTAATTTGAGTCTTGTGTTTACAGGCTGTAACTGTTACTTATTTGTCATTTTTACGGTAATAAAAAGATTGTTTGTCTGTGGTTCAGTCCTTGCCATGCTCTTGAATAGGTCTGTGTCCTTCAGCAGCAGCAGAGGAAAAGAGGGGCTTTTGCTTTTTGCCTCATTCATTTTTCTCATGCGGCTCCAGTCAGGTCAGCAGGCAGGAGGAGGGTGCAGGTCCTTCCCATCCCTCCCAACCACTGTCTCAGTCTATTGATGCCAGCAGAGCATCACTCCACATTTGTCATACCAATTGCAATGAGCTGAATGTGATTTTTCTTCCCTTCTCCTTGAAAAGAGCCAGCACCAAAGTGTACCCTGTCTGCAAAATACAGCTTTGTCTCCTTTACCATTTTTCTTATTTTTTCTTTTCCTCTTTTGTTTCATCCCTTCTGATCCCAGGTTTTTGTTTAAAGATTTTTACCGGGTGCAAAAAGTAGTTAATTGCAGGTAGAAGATGTGGAAAGTGTATGAATTCTTCAAGTCTCATCCCCTGCTTATGCCAAGGCCTATAGAGACCTGAAAGGGGAGAGTGAAACACAGACAAAGGGCAGGAAAGCTTTGTCCCACTCCAAAGTTTACAGGGAAAGGGTTCAACCCCCCCATCCAGCTTCCCTGGGCAAGGATAACCCTCAGGTCCCCCTGCTAAAAGAGGCTGCACCTTAATTAAGAGCATGACTCTTGTTCCCTCTAGTGGCTAATTACACAGCATCTCTCACACCGGAGTGTCATGCCGCTGCCTTCCTGCTTCCCTGCCCAGTTTTCCTCTCATCCACACGTTTTAAATATGTTTTGTAACTGTCTCAGTTTCTCCAAATGATGGCATTTGCCATTCTTTGGATCGTGCCTTCAGAAAGCTGGAAACTCTCCTGTGAACAGATAAAGCACAGCGGGAGGGTTTAGGGCTGGAGAGGTTTTTGCTCATATTCCACCCATGGTGGATTTTTCTGCAGCGTTACCAGGAAGGGTTAAGGAAAAAGGGCTTTTCTTGGTTTATCAGCATCCCTGCTCCTATTGTAATTCCTTAAGTATGACCAGATATGGATGTCCAGAACTGCTGGACACCTCAAATCCCGGGCTTGTTTCATGTCCTGGAGATAAGGAGTGAGTTGCCTGGCTCTGCAGATCAAACAAACACCGTGTAAAATGTAGTGTAGTATTTCCTAGGGACACAGGAAAAAAAATCTGTGTTTGCTGAAGTACTTCTTATTAACAGCCTGATAAAGGGAGGTACTCTGTGCTAGTTCCAATTGACACAAACTGCTGCAGCATCAAGTTCTTCTGAGTGTAAATAAGAGCGGAATTTTGCAATGAGAAAACAATCCATGTTACCTGACTCGAGAGGCAGAGTACATAGACTTTATTCCCACCTGAGCCACTGACTTTGTCTGTGACTTTGGCCAAGTTGTGTAACTTTGTTCTTCATCCTCCTGATTTGTGAAGCAGATCTGGTGATGTCTACAAACCTCAGAGGAGGGGTTTGTGGTTGTATTAAAGTGATTGAACTAAAAGTGCAAAGAAAATCTATGATGGTGCTAAAGGTGTTGCTCTGGTGGATTGAAGTAAATCAGAGTGGAAAGGTTGTAGATTAACAATGCAGTTACACATAACTGGAACATCTTTTGATTTCAGAATCTTACCTTAGAACTGCAGTTTATTATTGCATTAATTTTCATTACTATGTATATAATATGGAAGATGGCCTATATACCATGGCATGGTTACAGTTCTGATGTTTATATCGATTTTTAGTATTTCCAGCATTCAGGACATTTAAAGGTTGTGTTGTACATCTGCACAAAAATGCACTTCATATGCAGAATTCTTGTTTTTGGAGAATGTTTGGGCCAGAATGGGAGACCACATCCTTTAAAGCACAAATTCACTCAGAGTTTGGATTGGCAGTTCCTTAGGAACAGCAAAGGCTAATTCCAGATGAGCATTTTCATTCCCAGCCTGAAGCTTTAGGTATCTAATGCTGTGCCCAACGCATAACTGAGGTGCTCTTTTTGCTCAAGTATGGAGCTTTCTAAACTGCAGTTGCAGGCATTTCTGGAGACTTCTGAAAATCAGACATTGTCCTTTTTTAACTGCAGCAGGACCAGGATTAGCAGAAACAACAGATGCATCTTGCATTGCTGAGCATTTTCTGAGGTGCATCTGAAACTGATTTGTGACAGGCCAGTAACCCAATGAGTGTAATGTAAAACATCCAGCAGGGTAAGACCTCCTCCTTAGAACTGTATCCTTTTTCTTGCATGCCTGGGTTGCATTTTTTTTAAATTAAGTTACTGAGTTGTAGAATGACCCACATTCCTTTATCCCTGTAAAAATGGAGTGACTGACAGCTTTTCACTGCACATGCTCCTACTGTTTGTTGGGAGAGGAGGGGGCAGGATGGGATCCTACCAAATGTTTGAAATATTATAAGTAGAGAAAAGATTGTTGAGCATGAGAAAATGGCTTCATATCAGAGGTTTAGTTAGATCTGTTGCTGATCTGGTCTGATCTTTTATAGATCTTCACTAATTATTCCAGCGTCAATAACCAAGCCAGAGCAGAACAATGGATAAGTGTGTTTAGAAAGGTGTGCAGTAAAAGTCAGACTTAGATCAGATAAAAAATTTAATATCTTTCCTTCCATTCTAGACTTGTCACAGCCAAAGAAATACCTTTGAACAAAAACTAGTTGGGTTTTTTTCAGATTTACTGCATTAAGCAATTTCCAAAGTAAAGAATTGCTGCTAATGGAAAAGCGAAACAAATCTGGGATTTTGAGCTAGTGGAGTGTTCGTGCAAGTGATTAGGCTGTACAAAAGGAGCATTCATCTTGAAATGACAGATAAGTGCTAAGGACAGGACTGAAAACTGTAAATATGTTAGCACTTTAAGCGAGAGCACAGCTTCAGCACTTGTGAGACTCATCAGCTGCTGTAAACAATATGGATCTTTGAGCTGATCTCTGCCGAGATCTCAGCACATCAGATAATGATAGAGTTGTTCATTTTTGCTTCTTCTGTTTTGTTTTTTTCCCTTTCAGAAAGTACTTTCTGCAAAGAACAGGCCTGTGGTGCTGCCAGCACACATTCACCTCCCTCGTGGAGCAGCCACTGTGGGGAGCAAAGGACAAGCCCAGAGCCGGGCTCTGCCTTTCCTCAGCTCTGCTCCAGTCAGGGACAGAATGTGCAGCTGCACTGCCACTCTGCTCACAGGGCTGTGCCCCAGCCACGGCTGGAGAAGGCTCTCTGAGCTCCTCCAGCCTCAGTTCACAGTCAGGACACTTCTCCAAGTGTGATTTTAAAAGGAAGCATTCAGGTGGTGGCAGCATTTTGTCCTGTGGGGTTTTGCAAAGGGTTGTCAGTGACTGAGCTATGACAGTGGAGCATTTCATGCTGGGAAAGCTGCATGTGATAGAAATTAATTTGAAACCAGTGAATCCCCTTTGCAGAGGACACAATAAGAAGCTGGCATCCCACCATAGCTCCCAACAGTCAGTGCCCTTGCTGAGGTTCTGCTCAGTGACCTACAAGTGAAAAGCTCCATGAGCCATTTGGGCCTCTGCTATTCATCTCTTCTCCCAGCTTGCTGTGTTTAAATAAAAGGACAGATCCTCAGCAGCAGGAATTGGCTCAGTTCTTAGGATCAGCTGAATCGTGAAGCACAAAGTGGTTTTTCTTCAGTTCTGTCCCACACTGGCCAGATTTTCCTCTTGAGTGTTTGGTATTAACCTAGTAGTGTTAGTGATTCTCATGGAATCCATGAGGAACTGAGGTGCAGAAGGCTTCACAGGATCACAGAATGTTCCGAGTTGGATGGACTTGCAAGGAGGATCAAGTCCATCTCTTAAGTGAAGGGCTCATATGGGGATCAAACCCACACCCTTGGCATTATCAGCACCATGTTCTGAGCAACTGAGCTGATCTCAGGGCTTGTGTGACTTGTCCAGGGTTAAAATTCAGGAGCCAATGAATCCAGTGAATACAGTTATGGAAGGTGTGGTGGGAAGAGCTTTTCCCAATAAGCACTTCAGGAGTCATGGGTTAGGAATTTCTCACTGAAGTGACTGAAGGGGCAAGGTTTGCTTGGAAGCAGGAGCCACAAGGTGCAGCTCACTGGGGGCTTCTTAAAAAGCCAGGAAAATAGGATGGGATAGCAAAGTGAAAGGAGGAGGGGTGACTGGCTGGGTGTCGTAAGGTGAGAACATCCCTATGGAAGGATTTGGTGGTGTTTGCCTTTCCTGGAGATAAAAAGGAGAGCTTATAAACCAGCTCCCCAAGCTTCCCACCTGGCCAAAACTTGGAGGTGGGAAGGTGGAGACTGTCTCAGGAGCTCAGCTTTCAGGATGGTGCTGTGTTGGACCTCAGGCTGTGACCAGCCCAGTTCTGGTGCCACTGGTGCCTCACTCCCACAGCAACTGCACTTCTGATTCCAACTGGGGTGTTTGCAGACAGAACCAGCCTTTGTTCTGGGCACGGGCAATTAGAAAATGTGCTCTTTTTCTGTTTGCCAAATGAATACAAATGCTTTCTGAGAACAACTGCTCAGGAAAAAGATGCCTGAGATACCTTTCAAAACTCCTGCTGGCAGTGCTGGGTGACAGGTTTGGATTTGCTCAGTAACAGAGGTTATGGAATATTTCTATAATCAAAGGCTCTTTATGGCTCTGGGGCAGGTGGGAATAAATAGCCTCTGGGTTTGGTTTTGTATAGAAAAATGCCAGATAGCCAGAGTGGTGATGAGGGTAACCTGACATTTGCCAGTAAGAATAGTTTATTTCAAATTAATTTGTTCAAGTTGGTGCCTGCAGGTTTTCTGTGCAATAAATGTGATTGCAGTACACAGACATTGTGCACATAAAGAGGTTCCTGCTGACAGAGAAGTTTTAGTGCTAAAGGGAGCTGTATTTACCATTTCCCAGTGGTCTCCAAAAGAGATACAAGCCAAAGTTTTTAGGAGCAAGGGAAGCAGAACACCTATTGGGGTGTGACTATTGCAGTTTCCTCATATAAAACTCTCTGAATTCTGTGTCCATGGGAGTTCCACAGCTCAGGTTGGGATTCACCCTTGCTTCTATTAGAGCACGTTTGGCAACTGACTGGCCATCCCATCCATAAGACCAGGCTTCCCAGGTTTTTAAGGAATCCTTCCCAAAATAAAATTGTTTAGCAATATGTATCCAACATTTAAAGTGCTATTTTTAGAAAGAGCACTCTTGGAGAACAGTTCTAGTGGCAGAAGACAAATGAGAGCAGTAGCTTCTCATCCCTGGCTGATTTTCAGATCTGGAGAAGAAAGGATGCTCAGTTTTTAACAAAACAGGACGGTATCATCAGCTGACCACAGAATCATAGAATAGTTTGGGTTGGAAGAGACCTTTAAAGGTCATCTAGTCCACCCCCCTGCAATGATGAGTGTGCTTTGCTTCGGCTTCGCTCAGTTCAGTCACTGGTAGCCTTTAATTTAGGAAAGAAAGCAGTGTGCTGGAAAAGGTTGCTGACCCCTTGTCTGTAGCAATCACGGCAAGGAAACCAAACGCCTTGTGCCATGGACAGCTGCCTTCTCTGTGCTGTGCTTCCCCGGGAGAAAGGGCTGTGCAGCCCAGGATCAACTCTCAGCAGATTCCTCATTTCTTCTGGGATTTGTTCTCTGTTCGCCACTCGTTGGGTACCTCTGTATCTCTTAAATGGTATTTTATTTTTTTGTTGGACATGGGATATCTGTAAGGTCACTAGAAGGCTCTCTCTGTATTTTAATGCAGGTTTACTCTCTGTTTTAACAGCTCAACCTTCTACTGGCTTACAGTAGTGAAAGACTTTTTCTAATGGTCTCTTGTTTTATATGAGCCCCTGTCCAGGGTAATTTTCCAAATGCAGTCCAGATTGGGTAAAATGTAAGCATATTTCTGAGGTATAGTTTTGGGGATTTTTTAATAGTAAACCACACATCAGATTAACCAGATAAAAAATAATCCCAAAATCAAAACTCACAGCAGGGATTTTCCTCATTAACCTCAGGCAGACACTGGAGCATGGCAAAGAATATGTTTGCAAGATGAGGGGGAAAGGAAAGGAAAGTCTCCTCAGCCAGTGCTGGAAACAGGGAAAGAATAAATAGATGAAGAATAGTAAAATGTTGCAAATAGTTTTGCTTTCTTGATGGAGTAACCCAAAAACAAAGTATAGGCAGAAGTTTGTTTTATGACAAAATCTCAGCTAGGTACCCCAAAAATGCTGAAACTGCCCAAAGTGGGGAAATGAACAGAGAGACGTGTGCGGATTAATTAGATCGAAAAAATGTTTTGACAGCATAAGTGAACATATGGAATGAATTGAGAGAACCTGATCCAGTTCCTCATGTGTAAATGATGCCTTAGCCATAGCTCATAAAGCAAATACAGATGCAAAAAAAAAAGGGGGGGGGAAAAAAGCCCCTTTCTTATCCCCTCCCCCCAGTAAAGCCCAGTCTGTTGCCAGATGGCAAATAAAAGTTTGAACTGGGTGACTAAATGTGAGGAAAGCTGAATGTTCAGCATGGAGGTGGAAAGAAATCAGCTGAATAAATCTGAATTTTGCACCTCTGAGGAGGTGGTGCAGTTCTGCTAAATATTGTGTGGAGTGCCCAGCCGAGTGTCAGGGTCTCCTGGGCTGGGTCTTCACAGAACCATGGAATGGTTTGGGCAGGGACACCCCCCCGCTGTCCCAGGGTGCTCCAACCCCGGTCCAGCCTGGCCTTGGGCACTGCCAGGGATCCAGGGTCAGCCACAGCTGCTCTGGGCACCCTGTGCCAGGGCCTGCCCACCCTCCCAGGGAGGGATTTCTGTGTGTCCAGCTGGGGTTTCGGTGTGTGTGTCCATGTGGAATCACACACCTGCCCTGCCTGCCCCAAAGGCCTTGCCACCAAAAATTGAGGGTAAAATCACTGGGACAGATGCTGCGAGCAGAGGGTGAGGAGGGAGCCAGAGAAGCCAGTTGCAGGTTATGCAGAGGAGCATTCCCTGGATTAGTTTGCTCCATCCCCAGGAGGGATGAGTAGGGAGAGGGCTGATTGGGCAGTGCCCTGCGTCGGGAGCTGGTGGAGGAATCTGCTCTCCTGGCTCCCAGGTGAGCTTCTGTTAAACACAGCTGCCTGTCAGCATAACATTTCCAAGCTTGCAAGCTGTTAAAATCAATATATTCTCACGTGGTTTGTATGGACAAACCTTCTTAGTCTGTTACACCAGCGATGCTGTGTGTGGTTAAATTTATTCCACCTCGGGAGGGCTGAGGGAGATGTGCTGCCAGTGCCAGTTGGTGCTGGAGTCAGGAGCCTGTTCCAGCTGTGGCATCAGCACCACGGCCTGGACTGGGACCTTCCCACACAGCCACTGAAGGGAACAGTCCCTTCATGGAGAAGCTGCACGGGCTCATGTCAGGGGAAGAGCAGCTAAACCTGCCCCAGACTGCTTGGATGGTGCCCACAGACTTGATTCATGGCACCCAGTGCCAGCAATCTGGGAAGCTGAAACAGGAGCTGAGCACTGGGGCTCTTTCCATTGCCCAGGGAAGCTGAAACCCCTGCTAAGCCATCAGATTTGTGTCCAGGCAGCTTTGGGCATGAAGAGGTGCCAGCAACAGAACCCTCACAAAGCAAACTGCTTAATTATTTGATAGTCAGAGGCAACTTGGGGGAGTGCAGACTCAAATCAACAACTAACCAACCTATATTTAGTAGCAGAGTGGCTGGAGCTTAGACCCAAACATAGTTTCCAGCTGATAGATGACGTGGCAATCAGAGCTGACCCTCGTCCCATTCTAAATTTGGGCTGCAGAAGAAGTAATTAATATCATGGCTGGCACGGCAAGGCACCCTTCCAGCAGCTGCCCTGCCACTGCTGCTCCTCTTAGGGCTGTGCCTGTGGCTGGCCAGCCTGGCTGGGCTCTGGGACACCAAACTGGGTGACCATAGCCTGGCTGGCACTGTGGAGCTGCTGAGACAGAAGCAAAGTCAGTGCCCTGGAGGCAGAAGCGATCCCATGCCCTTACCTGCGCTTGTCTCTGCTGCTGTGAGAGCTCTTTTCCATTTGTTCTGGTACTCAGGAGTAAAAAGCTGCTCTGGTGGTGCAGGACAGGTCGGGTGATCCATCCTTCAGTGGGATGTGGAAGGTGCAGTGGGGCTGGGAGCTCCATGTGGCACCCAAGGTGCAAAACTGAGGACACACCTTGAGCGTGCAAACTCTGTGCCCCAGCCAAACCAGACTGGGGAAATGGCACAGCCCCCTGCAGAGAGAGGTAACTGAAAACTAAAGGAGTAAATTACATCCAGAAATCTCTTGAAACTTTCTGGAATCTGCTTCAGTGCTCGAACCAGAAATCCACCTTGTCTCAGTGCTCAGGATCCATCCAGCTGGCCTCTGTCAGCTCAAGTTGGATGGCTGAAGGGTGCAACAACATTGGGCTTCTTCTGGGCTGCCTCAGCGTAACAAACAAATGTATAAAATACTCCTCTAAGAAGGGCCAGTGCTGTTACTGAACCTATGGACAGAGAGATTCCAAAGGCCAGGGACTTTTCCTGGAAGACAGACCGGGGCTCAGGTCCTGAGCTGGTGCCCTGCTTGCCAGCCCTCCATCCTTCCATCCCGTTCTCCCTCCTCCTCCGTATCTCATGTGCACACTCAGACAGACAAAAACTCTCTCTCTCTCTCTCTCTGAGGTTTGATACAGACACAGAAATCGATGTTGGATCAGAGCAAAAGGAAAATACAAGCTTGTGTGAAATTTTCCACCTTTTCACTAAATGAATCAAAGCCAAATTTTCACACTTTGGTCTTAGGTGTGAAATTTTTGCTCAGCTCTAATATTTACCCATAATGTGTTTTAAAACTTGGCTCACTCCATCCAGAAACCCACAGAGAATTGAGTTACAGATTCTGGGCTTTGTGCACGCTGCCAAGATCTGCCCCTATAACTCAAACAAATTTAAGGAGGGGGAAAAAAACCACTAGAAAAATACTGTATATGGTCCATCACATGCTTTCTTCATGCAGTCATATACCACTAAAAAGTAATGTTCTGCTAGGCCTGTGTTACAGAAATACACTCATGTAACTCCTGTAAACACAGATAAGATGAATTTTGCATCTTCAGGCTGTGGAGCAAGCAATCCCTAAATAAAAGCCTGGAAGGAAATAGCAGCTTTGCTTTAAATTCTTATAAAAGTTTAAAAGTATTTCTTCAACATCAGCATTTTAAGAAATCTATTTATGCCCCTCAAATCCAAATATATCTGTGACTGGACTTCTTGAAATGATGCTAAAGACATCTGTTAGCTGAGCTTGTGTGTGTGGAATGGAGATGAGTAAGAGAGAGGTTCTTCACTGCTGCAGAACAGTTAAAATTATTACATAGCACATTGCTTATTTTATTTGTTGTGAGGACTAGAAGTGTAAGGAAAGTCTCTCTGACAGTTTGAAGGTTCTTAACACCTGCTGAGTCCTGCAGTCAGGACAGATCTGGTGGGAAGAATGTCCCTACATTTCAGCCTGTTGTGAATGGGGCAGCTTTTACATTATTTTCCTCCTGCTGCTGGGTCTGTGACAGGAAAACTGAACAGAAACACTGGAGAGGCGAGACTGGCCTGAGTGTGAGCATCAGATCCCCCCAGTTTGGTGCTTTGCTGTTCCATGTGCAGCCACGTGCTTTCAGCCACTGAAATTGGACAGGAAAACTTCAAATGATCTGTGGTTGTTTCATTGTTAATAACTACCTTAGGTAAAAGTCTAAGCATTTATTGGGATTACCAAAATGACTAAGTGGGGAAGACACAGCTGGGAAATCGCATTTGTGCTCAAATGCCTTATCCATTTAACTTTGGATACAATTTTTAAAGTCTCAAAAAGAAAAAGCCCAGTTGGGATTTTGTTACTTGACTTTTTAAACTAAGGCTGATGTCCCTAAATCTGATTTCTCATCTGTTGTGTACCCTAAGGGCTCACATCCCGTTAATTTTCAGTAATACTCAACCTCCTCAGTCCTTGAGTCACTGCTGAACATCAGACTTGGGGACTATACTGGGTTGGGCTTGATGATCTCTCCAAGGTCTCTTCCAACCCAGCTGAATCTGTGACTCTGTGATTCTGTTCACAAGTGGGCTTCACTGGCCTCCCTCTGCAGTCCCAAGGCTCCCCTTGTGGGATGAGCAGGATCGTGCTGGGTTTTGTGAGGCAGCTCTTGGAGGATCCCAAGGGGCAGGGAGCCAGGGGAGATGGATCTCCCAACCTGAAGCTATTCCCTGTGTGCACCTCCTGTGGCTCCTGTGCCAAGATGATGGGCTTCTCCTGGTGCCTCCTCCCACACAGGGTTAAAAACCTTTCCCTTCCCATTACTGAAGGGACAGCAGTTGGATTTTCCAGCTTTTAGATGCTATATCAAAGTAGTGCTTCCCTAGGAGGTAGAATTTTCCCTGGGTTCCAGTAGGGTTTCCCTTGGAGATCCACTGCCTGTTGAGGCTGCCCTGGATTCCTCAAGTGGATAAGTGTTGGATCCCGTGCCCCAGATGATGCTGAAGAGTGGAATTCAGCCACCAGGACCGAGTGGATTTGAGTGGCTCCTGGCCTTCCCGGCAGCAAAACAGCACCTTGTCCTGAGATCTTGGTGGGCCTTGGGGAGCTGGGTTCCCTGCTGCCTTCCCAGGCAGGGATAACCCCGCTGGACTGGGTCTCTCCGTGGAGAGCGGAGTGTTTACTGGCTTGTATCTGTCTCAGCGCTGACACTCCAACAAAAGGTTAGAAATCATGAATGCATCCCTTTATTTCTGTTCCACAGTGCCTCTTTTTTTTCTGTGTAAACCCTTCACTTGCCTCTTGCCCAGCCTTTAGAAACGATGATCAAATGCGAACTTTCAGGGTTTATTTATAGCATAGCCTTTATGGAAAGAGAGAAAAGAAATGATTAAAAAGCAATTTTACAAAATATTTTGTTTTAAGAGAGAATTCATTGTGTTTTAAATCACTGTATTCATTGTACTGTCTAGACTGGCAAACAAAGAAGATAGAGCGTCATTCAAATTAAGATTGTGAAATCCTTGGTGACTGGAGTTATGGATTTGGATGTCAACCCTCAAACAAACTATTTCTGAACGGCAGTATTATCACTTTGCTATATTTAAGGCTTTGTTGGAGACAGAGCAGTGCACAAGGTTGATCCGATTCAGTAATGCAATTCTAATGTTCCTTTGTTTCCCATCTCATTATAAATTCATATTTTCAATGTTCTGTTCCTCTTTGTCCCCAGAAAATTGTTGAAAAGACTCTCCTCTGGGAGTAAAGTTTTTTGTTCAAGCTAACAATGACCAAACTGACTTTAAAACACAGAAAAACACACAACTAAAATGTGAATTGGGAGAGGGAATTAATTTAGGATATTTTGAGCAACATAGAATGGGTGAGTTGTTGAAAATTGCTGGCTGTGTATTTTTTTTGCCATGTTATTCCACAGAACCATGGTAGTTGCTGTGAGGTTTTAATGCTGTGGATTCTCAAAGGCCTGTGTATTTTCAGTAGATTTAAAAACACCAAAGTATTTCAGCTGATAAACTGAAAAACTGATAAACTTGGGAATCTTCCTCCGTAGCTCAGGGTGGATGGGGGGAGGGACCAGCGGAAGGGAAGCAGCAGCCAGGCCTTGATTCCTAGTGGAGATCAGGTCCTAAGTGACCAGTTTTCCTTTTGGGACCTCTCCAACCCATCCTGCTCCCAGTGCCGCAGGAGTGGTGACACCTCTCCGGCTTCCTGAGGATGGGGACTCTGTGCCGGCGCTTCCAGGTTGGGGAGACTTCACAGGGAGAGTGGGAGGCTCTGGGCAGCCTTGGCTTGACCCCTTGAAGAGCAGCTCCCGAGTGCCAGGTGTGAGATCTGGGCCCGGCTGGAGGCATGGGGGGCACAGGGGGCACTGGGGGATCTGGGGTCTGTTCTTGGACCGGGCCAGGAGACCTGGAGTTCCACGAGTAACAGCATAAAAATAAAACCTGTCTGGAGATAGGTTTATCTCAAAGCTGGCTGACTTCCCAAAGAGCAGCAAGGCGTGTTCTGCTCTGGAAGCTGTGAGAGTAAAGCACAACACAAGTGTGTGGAGCACTCATGTCAGAGGCAGAACATTCCCTGGGAATGGTGCTGTTTGTGTCCTGGTCCTGAGTGTGCACGGAGAGGGGAATGCAAAGTCTGGCTCTCCCTTTCATTTTTGTTGCACCTGTGATAAAAAATGGATTTGCCTGTTTAGACACTTCGGATGTTATGGGTTTATTTTCATGCAGTGTCTCCAGGGCAATTCAAAAGGAGGTGTAAAGCAGGGAGCAGAAAGGAAGGTGACTTCCATTAGTGAGAGAGTGCTTCAGTGGGCTTTGTTTTCCCTAAGGCACAATGGAAAAGCAGTAGCCATTGTACCAGAGGGAATTGGCTTTTACTTTGAGGGTTTTTTTTTTTTCTGAGTGTTCATTCATTTTTTGGGTAGTCTGTAAATCCAGCTGGCCGTGTGAGGGAGTTGTAAGAGACTGACTATTGTAAACAGGGACAATGCTTGAGCATTGTCAGTGTCACCTGTTAAAGGACAGGGAGTAAAATGGCCATTTCTCTTACTGGGAAGGATATCAGCCTTTCCATGGCAGTATTTTAATCTGGCTGGTGTGCAGAGTCTCAGTGCCAGCAGGCTCACATGTCCCAGGGAAAAGAACACGCTATCTCTCTGGAAGTGTTATTTCAAGGGTGTTTCTTGGGGAATCAAAGTACAATCAACCTCTGCACATATGAAGGAGAATGGGCATATGAGAGCACAGAAATATTCCCTGCTGGTCTGGCAGCACCCTTAGCAGAGTCAAGTCCTGACTGCACACCTGGCAATGCTTTTGCCTTTGGTAGAGCCTGCCCTGGGCTGGTGACACTGCACTGACATCGCTCATCCACATTGTAAAGTTCTGTGAGATCCTCAGCTGTCAAGTGCTGGATTAGCGGAAAGCACTGATTTCACTAGAGCAGGTATTCCAGCCTGTAAAAGCATCCAAACCTTTTAAAAATCCAGCTGTAGCAGCTGGCTGGAAGGTTCCAGAGCAGCAGCACAGACTGCCTGTTCTCCAGGGTCATCCTCATTCTTAGGCACTGCATTAAAACAGGTTCAGGGTCCTGCTTTAGAAACTCTGCACCCTGATTTAGTCACACGCTGATTCTTGAGTCCTGACCTTTAATGTTTTTAACATCCTCCCATCTAAAAGCTGTTGCTTTGATTCTCCTTGTGGAACCACTGAGTGTCTGCTGCCACCAGTGTATCCTCAGAGCTCGGCCCTCTCTTAGCTTCAGTGGTTCTCATTCCAGTGGGATTGCTTGAGAGAATCCACGGAAAATCAGAATCTCACGGAGATCAGGAAAAGAACCAAACTACTTGTCCCTCTCCCCTCCACACGTGACTGTCCCAGAGACTCCTTCTTCAGGGGATTCTGTGAGCTCTGGCTTTATTTTGGCCAAAAGCAGAGTAGGATCAGAGTTTGCCTCTTACACCTTTGTGCTGGAATGTGAGGGCAGCTGTGAGCTCCAGAACAGACCTTCCCAGGTTACCTTTAGCTTGTGGAGCACCCTTGAGTTCTCTCTTGCTGCAGGGAACCGATACTTTCAGAATCTGATTCCGGGATCTCAAGTACAGTTATCATTTTATTTGAGAACCCTCCCCTCCGGGGATGCAGTGTTTAACATTTCCTTTGGTTAGAGTAAATAATAAAAGATAAGTCTGTTCCGCCTGGGACTCCCAGCGAGAGAGAGGAACAGATTTTGGTTGCTGAGGGTCTGCAGCGCTTTGTTCTCTTGACTACTTTATAATGGGATTGAACATATTTGCTGCCATCTGGCCTGTTCAGCCGAAACAAAATACATCACCAATGTTCCGATTGGTTTTGAAACATCTTGTTCTTGTCAAAAAGTATTTTAAATCAAAACAGGCTTTTCCAGTTGGTGTTTGTCTTTTCCTAGGAGGCCATGGCGAAAATGGGGAAAATTGGGAGAGTCGTGCAGCCCAACCACGAGCATAAAAGGTAACGCTGGCCTTGGTGTGTTCCACTGGGAGGGTTCAAGGGAGACGAAGTTGGGGTCTGGAGATGAGGTATGGGTGGGCCTCTTTATAGCCCTGCTCGAGTGCAGTAGTGTTTAGCATATAGATACTCTAAGAGTCATAGCATATTATATTTTTAAGGATTGTTCATACTGTATTTCTAAGGATAATTTATATTCATTTTAAAAGCTTAATTATTAACATTATATTTTAAGTATTATCAATGCCGTATTTTAAAGTGTTGTTTCTGTTAATTTACGAGGATTATATTGTATTACGTTGTGTTTTAAGGGTGATTTTTTTGTCACATCTTTGAGGGTTCCGATTCCACGGGCGGCGGCGCGCGGGCTCCCCCTGGCGGCGGCGGGGGCGGGATCGGGCTGAGGGGACGGCGGGGACGCGGCGGGGCTGCTCGGGGCCCTGGGTGCGGTGCCGGGCCCCGCAGCACAGCACCCACGCTGAGGGGCTGGAGCGTGTCCAGGGGAAGGGGCTGCACCCCCAGGAGCGGCTGAGGGAGCTGGGGAAGGGGCTCAGCCTGGAGCAAAGGAGGCTCGGGGGGGACCTTGTGGCTCTGCACAACTCCCTGACAGGAGGGGGCAGCCGGGGGCGTCGGGCTCTGCTCGCAGGGAACAGGGACAGGAGGAGAGGGAACGGCCTCAGGCTGGGCCAGGGAAAGTTTAGATTGGCTATTTGGGAAAATTTCTTCATGGAAAGGGTTGCCCAGCCCTGGCACAGCTGCCCAGGGCAGTGGCGGAGTCCCCATCCCTGGGAGGATTTAAAGGCCGCGTGGATGTGGCACTCGGGGACAGGGGTTAGTGGCGGCCCTGGCAGTGCTGGGGAAACAGTGGGACTCAGTGACTTCGGAGGACTTTTCCCACCTGAATGAATTCTGTGAAGCTCCAGTGGCTCCTCACTCTCACAGCACAAGAGCTCTGGGGGAAACTGTCTGAGAGGCCAGGCTGGCTGTGGGGAAATGAAAGGTGGAATTGCAACTGGAAATCACTCGTCCGGCAGTGCACAGGGAGGGCTCTGATCCTGGCAGCAGCTGTACTTAGGAAAGAGTCAAAGTGTCTTTAATGCTGAGAGAAGGAAGTAAACATACACATTGCAGGGGATTTAAATCTTCAAATCTCAGGCTTTGTTAACTTTCTTACACAGATTTTATGACAAGAAATACGAAGTATTTTTGAAGCTTGTGGAACACCAGAGAGAGTATCGCTCCATCATGAACAGCTTGTGATCCAGAGGCATGGGATCTGGGAACAGCAGGGATAACAAATTTCTAGGCATGTGTGATGCTGGTAATTTCTTCTTACTGTACCGTCCATGATAAAAATATACCTTTATCATTTAAAGTATACATTTTAATTTTTGATGAGAAATAAAATGCAATCACTTTGCTGTGAAGTGCTGGGTATTTTCTGTCAATAATCCCTGCATGCAGGGACGAGGAATATTCATTTTTCCAGTCAGAGAACACAAGACAACCAGTTGCAGGTACCCCAGTGCCAGTATTTGGACTGGCAGGAGCAGCACAAGGAATAACGTGATTCACTCAGATGGAATTGAGTCCATGGAGTCAATGTTCACATAGATGGACTTTACACACCTAGCTTGAGAGAAATTCCTTCTTTAGTATTGGCATAGGCTGCAATTCCCAGTTAAATACAAAGGGGAGTCGCACAATAACAAAATTAGACTTGGGTTATTTGGAAAATAATAGTTTCTGGCGGTTTTTTTATGTTAGTTGTCAGCCCTGAAAAACATCTGGTAATTTTTTTAAAGAAACAATGCACTTCCTGCCTTGTAGTTCATGGAAAGGCAATTGTTGCCATTTCCAAAGTACCCATTGTTAGGAGAAACAGCTTTACAAGTTCAGGGACATAATTAAAGACAATGAAAGTTGATGGGAATAAAATGAAGAAACATCATAACCAAAAGAGTGAAACAAGCAAGAAAATGACTCCGACATAGTGGGGTGTCAGAGCTCCCAACTCAGGGGCACGATAAAATCTGTCAGCTGCAAAGACAGAGTGGGAAAAAGCAATTGGAGACCAGTGTGTTGTAACCAAAAAGTATTCATAAATTTTAATATCTCTATTTTAGTATGCAATTAGTGTGTAAAAATGAAGTCCACAGGCTCCAAATGGATAGCAAAGGTACAGGTTATACAGGGACAGATGTGCAGGGTCAGCTGGCACTGTACCAGCACTTTTACCTCTTTGCAGCTCAACACAAACAACTTAGCAAAGTTTGCATGAACTTCCTGCTATTTGTATCATTATCCTCAAACTGGCCTTGATTTCTCTGGCTGAACTGGTACCAAGACTTAGCATGAGGGGTGTAGGGAGTCTGGAAAGGGAGCAAACAACCACACTGACTTGGTGTACAATGGAGACGCACAAAGCTCAAGGACTCTCTGTACCTTGCATGGGCTTGCACGACACAGTTACAGAGATCTGTTCACATTTCCTGCATGGCCTTTTAATGCCTTTCTCCCCTTGTGACACTTGTACTTTGCAGTTGCATTTTTGTTCCAAGCCAGTGTTGCTGCCAGTTTCATATTATCCATTTTCAAACCAGAGCTTTAAGATCTCTGTATCCCAGTGGCTGAGTAATCAGCTGTGATAACACAAACACCGCTGCAGGATTTTGCAGTGAGACTGTCTGACCATCCTTGTGTTATACAAGACTTAGCAAATTGTACAGTTTGCCAAGTCCTCAAATTAAAATTTAATTCAAATTGAGCCAAGAAGTAAAATGTTAAAGCTCAAGAGCTCTAACGCTCTTCAGCTGCAGGTCAGTGGGCACTGTAATGTTAAACTCTGATTGTGGCTTGAGGCATTCTCGTAAAACTGCCCTCTGAGGGCCCCACACCGAGTGCCTTGGCCATGCCAAGCACTGCTGAGTCCTTCAGCCCATGGCAGCAGCACAGGCACAAACCCATCACACTGCCCCAGCACAAGAGAAGCCTCAATCATGGCTTGAGGAAGTTTGGCCAAGGGCCCCAGCTGGGGTCAGTCAGGCCCCTGAGCTGCAGACCTTGCCATCCTCACCCCTTCAGGTGCAACCTGCTGACAGATTTTTACTGTGCAAATTAAAAGAAGGGGAGCAACCACCGTGTCATCAGCTGCTCCAAGAGTCCTGCACAGAGGCCCGGGCTTCACTCACATGGAGAAGGCAAGAATATGATGGTTCCGAAGAAGCAAAGAGCAACTCTTAGGAAAGAAATCCATGAGACCCATCCAAGTGAAAAATCTTTGCAAGGCAAGAGTCAGGAATGACAGCCTGTCATACAGGTAATCTGCAAACTGAATGTTCACATGAGGTTGGTTATTTTGTATTTTGATGCATTCCAGTTCCATGTGTCTCTTAAGCACTTTTAAGTTCAAACCTCTTGAATGCAGAACCTTTCTGTGCTGTCCAAATGCCTGTTCAATCATGATACAGTGTCCAAAGGAACCCTTCTGAAAGGGATCCCTGCTGCCCCAGCCCTTGGAAAAGAAAGTATTCTGCTTGAGATGGAATCCTTCTGGGAACTGGGCCTTAGTGGCTGCACTGGTGTGTGCTTGGCTTCTGAATCTGGCATCAAGTGCAGGCTGTGAATGTTTTGAAATGAGGCCTTGAGCCTCACCCTGGTGTGGGCAGGAACTGTTGGACTGAGTGATTATTCCTCTTCATGAATGCTGTGGTGTTGGGTTAAAAATTAATTTTACCCTCCACAGGGCTTAGTTTGGTCTGTAGATTCAAGCAGACTCCCCAGTTCTTTAAGCTCCCTCCCAGGATGTGACAGGAGAGGAAGGGTGTGCTTTGGTGTTATCCTACACCGTGTCAGGAAGAGGCCCTGCCTGTGCCTTCAGGCTCATCTTTAGATCAGTGCCACTGCCTGGCACTCTCTGTGCCAGCTGGGATTCCAGCCTTGAGAAAGGGCAGAGCCAGTGTGAACTGTTTGGATTTGGCAATATCTGGGGAAAAATCCAGCTGCTTTCTATGCTAGAATCTGTTTGGAATTTTAGAGACAAGTTAAAATCCTGCAGTTGAAATCTGAGTGATATTTGAAAGGTCCAGCCTGACCCTCTCTAGGTCTGCTTTTCATCCCACGCCATGTTCTCCCTGCCAGGGTGACTGCAGGACTTCTCCAGGTGAGAATTCCAGAAGCACCTTCACTAGAAGGTTCTGGATGCAACAGTGGATGGTAACACTTCCAGCACAGTACTGCCAGGAACTGCATCAGAAGGTAATCACATAATGGTACAGACTGGCTTTCCGTGCTGGGTCTCTTTCAATCCCTTCATTATGTGCTGCTCACTCAGTAAATGCAGATTTATAAACACTTAGGGGTCGAGGTTGTTTCCTTGGCTTATTGTGTTGCCTCTCACAAGAGGTGTGAAAAGCAACACAGTTCCACAATAAAGAACATTTTCCCTTTTCCCCCTGTATCCAGCCTCCCAGTACAACAAGAAAGCTCTGGCTGGGGCCTGGTGAGATTAGGAACTTCCATACTGCTGTTTGTGGAATGTTATCCCAGAGATGCAATAAACTACACAAAAGCAAAATGCTGGAGGCCTGTTTGATATTTCACAGTTGTTTGATCTGACATGTGTCAAATGATAAATGCTGCAGGATCATTCAAGCCCAAGTGGGTTTTGAAATGCTGTGGGAAAATTAGAGGATAAATAAAGCTGATCCCAAGAGCTCAAGCTCGTTGCTTGGCATGTGTCAGAATGCAGACTGAGGTAAATATTACCTTTGTCTGCAGGGAGGGCAGGTTAGTGCTGCTAACCAAGGACTGTGCCTCCAGTAAGGGGTCAGGCAGCAAGCTAGCAAATGAAAAAATGAAGATATGCCAAACATATCGGAGGTTATTTAATGTTTACCAGGAAGTTAGCAGGATTAATAAACCCTCGTTCTACAATGGACTCTGAAAATCAATGGGATTCTTTATTTTTAATACATGGTTTTCCTCTGCGAAGTGACTGTGCAAAAATGGAGCCTTTGCTTTTCTATACTGGTATGTGCAGAGATTCATACATTAGCTGAGGGAGAGTTTCCTTTCTACAGTTTCTTTCCCTGTGGATCTTATTCTGGAAGCTTTCTGGGTCATGGTTGAAGCCCTCAGGAATATGGGTGCCTGTGGACAGAAGCATTGCAGCTGCATCAAGGTGGACTTGTCCAGAGTGACTTTCAGGGCTGGTTATCCCAGATAAACCAGCAGGCACAGCCAGGGAGCAGCTTGTACCTCTGGAAAAGCCAATTGCCACATCCTTTTTTACCCAGACAACTGCTGATTTCCAAGTACAACACAGAGGGGTCTCAGGAGCGGAAGGGGGCAGAGTGTGAGGACAGTAAGATTAGGCTGCACATGCAGTGACAGCAGTGAGTTTGTGCTGTTCAAAAAACAGGAAAATTGAATGTCAGGGCCAGCACCAGCAGCAAACCCAGCAAAGCACAAACAGCATCTCAGCAGAAGCAGCACAGCTTGGCTGGCAGCTCCGGGGCACAGTGAGCAGTGTGACAGGTCAGGGAAATAAAACCTCTCAGCATTTCAACTGATGCAATTTGACAGGGACCCCAGTGAAAACAGCAGCACAACATTGTGCTGCCATTTTGATGGGATTGTTCTGTTGAGCTGAACAATGATCTTTGTTCTTAAAAACAGCCAGCTAGTACTTAGTGTGAGCTGTGTTGTAAGGAGAAGTCTCCGGGAGCCCTCAGTGCAGGGGTTCTGCACCCAGCATCACCTCATCTGCTGTCACTGAGAAAGGGAATTTGAGAGAAACCATATTTGAAATCCACAATAAAAATGTTCCTGATGCCATCAGTTACATTGTGTGTACAAGGGCTGGGGATGTTAAATTTGGCCCAAAGGTATTTTTATGAACTTCGCTCCGACTTGTGCTTTTTACTCATTTTCATTTGAGTGCCCGGTTTATCTTTGTGCCTCTTGTGTTTTGTTTGCACACACGGAGCAGTTGGCTGAGCCCACAGCTGTGTTTATTCCTAAATCCCCATCCAGTCTGAATAAACCCAGTCTGGCACCCAGCTTCCAGCTTCTCCTTGAGCTTTGTGTTTGACACCCATCACATCTGAGCGGCTTTGACTCCCTGGGGTGGTGGATCCACGTCTGGGGATCCCCTCGGCTGCACTGCTGTGCCTGTGCTTGGTCCCAGTGAGGCCAGCGGGGCACTGATGGATCCTAGAGTCCTTCAAGGCCCTTCACAAAAGAATCCCATGGAAATTAAGGTTTGCTGCATGCAGAATCCTTTGTTGGTAGAACAGGAAAGGAAGGACTCCTCTGAAGTTGACCCATTTGTACTTCAGTGCATTTTTCATAAAACAGACAAAATCCTGTTTTAATCTATCCCACTCCACAACCTTCTGAGGGACTCTGTAGGTTTCTCTAAAATACCTCTGTGGTTATTGTTAATTAGAAAAAAATAATATTGCTGAAGGATCGCTTTTCAGTTGAACTTCCTGAACATATGGTTCAAACTGAAGCTGAAAAGGAAAACTCCAGGACAAACTGTATGAATTACTACTAATAATAAAATCAGACATTTTTTATAAGTCCACATTAATCTTCTTTAAAAGCTTTGGGTTAACCACATTTTTTAAATAAAACTTTTACCGGAGCGGAATTTATTAAGAGAGCTCAGTGTTGCCTTAGCTCTGTTCCACAGGGCATCAAGAGAAGTTTTATTACTGATTTCAGTCACAACAGACGTAGATCTACACAGAATGGTTTTGATAAGCCCAATGTAAAAGTTTTATTGGTTTAAGACATGAAAAACAGACATGTTACAGAGACCACTTCTACTCTATAAACAGCCATAACAAGGATAATGCATCGCACTGGAGTCAGTGCTCCGGAGTGTAAATAATGGTGTGGAGGGAAGGAAAGCCTGGCCAAGTATGTACAGCTAAGAAAAACAACATAGACCCAGCTTGTATATGGTACTTCTCCTCTGCAGATCTCAAAATTAAATACAAATAAAATCTGTATCATTAGGTCATACTCACAGATGGAAAAGGGAAAATTAACCAGGCCAGGGAAAGAGGAAAGTTGTTGCTCTTTGTTGTTACGTCTATCTTGGTACTTGAAACTGTAACTACTGGGACATTATTTGAAACAGGTTTTGAGGCCATGTGGTTACTGTTTGTCCTGGATGAGTTCTGTTCAAAGCCTCCTTTTCCTGTATGTTATAAAACAATGTTAGAAAAACATGAAACAACCTGAAGTATTACATGGTGTTTCTCCTGAGGTGTCCCTGGCTGTTGGGGATCCACTGATTTGTTGTGCTCCCAGAGGATGGGGATGGTGGCAGTGGTGACGAGGGGCTGTGCTCTGTTATCTTTATCCTAAAGATAAAAATGTGCTTTTATTGCACCAGCATTAACAACACGGCCCCTTGTTCTCTTTTGTACTTAGATCTTTTTATAGCGTGGTGAAGAAAGTGTGAATGGCTTGTAAATATAACTTGCACTTGCTTGAAGGTGCCAAGCTCACACTGGCTTCAGTGGTGCAGAACGTGGGCCTTAAAAATCCTGAAATCCTTTTATAAATGCAATTATGAATGTAACTCCCTCCACTATTCTGTGCTTCATCCTTGTATTCACTTGGAAAAACTATTTAAATGCTGTAATCCCAACCATATGGCTCAGAGCCTCAAAGAAGGCATTTAGCAGACACGTTTGTCTAGAGAATTAGGGTTTTACACAGATTATCCAGTGACTGGAGATGCTCTGGGGGAGGACAGGAGCCCACGCCAGGGGCAGCCTCGACAGAAGGACCCTCTAAATCTGCTCTGTCCCTTTCCTGTTAAACAGATCCCAGGCTGGAATAAATAGTTACCGAGCTTGCCTTGGGATGAGACGTCTTTGAACAATCTTCCTCTGTAAGACCACACAGATTTACTTAAAAAACAGTAAACAGATTTTAAAAAGCTTTGTGCATGACTAGAAACCAACTTATTGAATTGTTTAAAATGGAACTTCCACACTTTTGTTTGTGTAGAAAGCTTTTACAGGACTGCAAACCTATGCAATTTTGCCGAGATCCCTTCTGTTTTATTCGAGGCAAATGTTTCACTTGGGAAGCAAGTGTGGGACAGAACCAGACCTAAGCCTGGTGTGTCCTACTCCTGATTTTCACCCATAGAAATTAATTTTATGGGATAGCTGGATTTTTATGCTGCTGATTAAAAAGACAAGCTGTCTTCTCAGAAGTGAGTTCATGCTTGAAGATGAGACTTCATGTTTGTTACATCTCGAGCTTTCAGTTACAAACGTGATTATTGGACTGTTGATTTTTGTAATATGTTGGGGTTTTTTTTTGCATGGTTGAATACAAATTGTGTGATTTTTCTGGGGCACTTTACCCATTCCACAAGTTTGTGTTGCAATTTAACTGTATCCTCTGAGATGATGTTCTTCTTGTCAACCTGAGATTTAATGTTTAGTAGCCTGTGTAAGCACTGACTGCACTGTCAGTCCAGAACGCTTCCCACAGAATAAATGCCCACAGTTGGTTTCTCGTGGGAGAGGGGCTCGCTGGAGGCAGGTGGGGCAGCTGGAGTTGCTGTGATTCCTGGGAGAGATGTAGTGCAGAGTCTTCACTAAGTTAGTAGTTTGATTGACATATTCAGTCCATTAATGATAATTTACTGTGATTAGCAGAGAGTCACAGAAACTCAGTGTAGATGTCACACATAACTAATTGTCACTGTTTCCCTCCTCCTTCGCAGTTGTGTCTGTCACTTAAATGTACTGAAATAAAGTCTGGTGCGTTCTCTGCCTTCCTGGGGTGGCAGAATGGAGCCATAGGCTAGCTGGCAAAAAGAATCCAGGTGAGTGTTCAGGAAACCAGGTCTCTTGCCAGAGCCAAGTCTAAAACGATGAGTTCACCAAATGAGTAATTTTAAATCAGCGCCATTCATACCGTTCTTTCCTCCTAAAATGAGGATCTGTAAATAAGAAGAACTGGAGGTTTTAAAATAATGTGCCATAACTTTGATTCAATGATCTTAGAGGGCTTTTCCAACCTCAACAGTAGAGTTTCTATAACTACTGGGAAAAAATCTTTCTCCTTTACTGTGAAGTTGTAAGTGTATTTGTTTCCATCCTCAACAGAAAAATGTCAGATGCCAAAGGCCTTTCCACTGTTTTCAGATTTTCCTTTCTCTGCACTGATAAGATTCTCTCCTGCAGAGATAACAACCACACAATAGCCCAGCAAAGGATGGCTGGGTAGGAGTAAGACACCACAGCGATGGTCAGATCCAAGTCCAGGACACTGAACTCCAGGCAAGCAGACTTTATTTAACACAGTGGCACCTAAAATTCATCTGGCACATCCCAGTCCATTTTGACTTCCCTTGCAGGGCTGGGGGGCATTTGCAGATCCAGAACATCCTCTCAGCTGGTACAAGCAGTGATGGTTTCTGTCAGCTGCAGCCCAGAGCAGTGGTGTTTACAAACACTGCACACATACAAGCCCATGAGGTATCTCCTCTTTATTTGTGCACAGGAATAACACCCACATTTCTTTAGCTTTGTCTCGTACAACAAAGGGAACGAAATGTGTTTCTGATTATGCAATAGATACGGAGTCAAGGGAAGCCCAGCATTCCCAGACCGTAACCAATGGAAATTCTGAAAGGCTCCCTTGCCCTCTGCAACCTCAACAAGTTGGAACCTCTTGTGTATATTGTATTAGCTTGTCTTGTACAATAATTAACTTATATATGGCTCCTAGGGGACAAGTGATTATGGTTTATTTTCAGATGACTCATGAGCAAGTCTGCAGAAAGAGAGTTTATGCTGCTCAGAAAACAGGAAAATGGAATATTTAGTGTTGCTGATGATACCAGTTCTGGCTGCTGAGCTTAGGCACCAGGCAAAGGGGCTGGAAACTCAGCTTGAGTGCAAGGGCTTGTTGAGACCCTGCAAATGCTCAAGCTCTGCTCCCAGAGCATTTGATTAGGACTAGGAATTACAGCAAAGAACCAGGCAGCAATCCTGCACTGTGTGAATAATATGTATGTGTATGGGAAGAATAAAAATCATTCAAACATCATTCAAATCCAGGACTGCGATGCCACATTTTTCATTTTCTTGTGATCTCTCACTGATTTGAGTGAAGCAAGGTGGGAAACTTGCAGGATGACTGATGGGAGGCTGATCCAGAGGGAGCAAAACCAGGCAGTTCCTTACATACACAGTTAAACCATGGACATTCTTATGGATGCTAGGAATTTCTGAGTCCAACAGGTACCAAGGCAAGGTGGCCCTGGTTCCACCTGGTATGGACATTCTTTCCTCCAATTGCATTAATGGAGCATTTGGGAGGAAAAAGGGACCTGGGGTCACCTTCAGCAAAGACATCAGTGGCTTAGTCTTGTCCTGAGTAGATCAGATGGGAAAAAAATGCCAGGTCTGTCATTTATTTTTAATAGATTATCTGCACATAATCAAATTTCTGATTTATTGAGTCCAAGCACTCCCAGTGATGCTGGAGTTGGCTCTGTCCTGGTTATGAGGGGCCCGCCCAGCTGGATCTGATAGAAGGAGAAGACAGATGATATCTGACATCGCTGTAAGGCTGCCAGAACTAATCTACCCCTTCCCAAATCCTGAGCTGGCCTTTGAACATTTGAACTGCGATTGAATTAGAGATTGATTATGGCAGTCAGTGTTTGTGTCATGAAGCTTTGAGGTTTTGATGGCACTAAACAGTCTTAAGAAAATAAAATATTTAGCGTGACTTTGCCTAAAATGAGATTTTTTAGGGAGCTTCCTCTCATGCAGTAATTCTGTGTGTTATTTCAAGCAGCACTATTAAAATTGTCATTCCTCCTAATTTCACAGTCTTGTATTTGCGTCCGGGTGCCTTTGGTGGTTCTAACCCATATGTTGTTGGGAATCCTCAGCCAGAACTGGGTGATAAAATGTTTAGTACAGTAAAAGTCAATTTAATTCATTTGGAGGAAACAAAAGGAAAAAAACCCAACTAAAACCAAACCCCAAGTTCAGAAGCAAATTATTCTGAAAAACAGACTTAGAATTCGAAAATCTGGAGAAAGCCTTTAAGTTTTTCAGGAATCAGGTCCTTATGTTTCTATTCCTCTCTCAGCGCACAGCACAGGTGTTCCCTGAGGCCACATTTCCACAGGTCAGATTTGCAAAGGAATTCTTCATGTAGGTACCTCACCAGGGGCCAGGCTTTGAAACTGTGACAGTCAGATTTTTGAGAAAAAGGAGCTTTTCAGATCTGGACACATCTTTTGGCTTAAAATGAAAGCTGAGCATTTCAGAAAATAATTCTAGTAGAACTCTGCAAAACCAAGCCCATTGTACTAAACCCCAGCCACCAGATTTGATACATTTTAAATTCTTGCCCACAAAAGGAAGGCGTGAAGCACTGATCTGTTTGTTGGCTATGGAGCCAGAAGCTCCTGGGTATAAACCTTTATCTCTGTGACACAGCTCAGCTCACAACATCTTCCAGTTTTACCACAAGGAAATTTAGCTCTAAAGCATCAGTGGTGAGTCTGTTCTCATCAGCATCTTTGAGGAGGGGTATTAAAGTTTAAAAAGCTCCCAGCAGATTGAGCGCTCACAATAATTTATTGGTTTTTCCATGAGCACGTGGCATTGTTTAGTAATGCAGCCCCTGCTTTGAGGTTTGAAGTTGTCAGGAAGGGGTGACAGTGTCACTTTGCTCTAGCAGGGGAGCAGCTGCTCCCAGTCTCAGTTACAAGGCCAGTTCAGATGACCAAGGAGGATACACTGGGCAGCTCATGGTTTGGCAATCCAGATCTAACCTAATCATAAGCAAATTAAAAACAGGACATTTTAGAAAGAAGAATTGCTTCATACGGATTTTCTAAAAGTAATCTAATAATAAAAAGTCTAAATAAATACTTCAATTATTTATTCATAATCAGTCTAATGAACACTTCTTACAGTGGTCCAGGAGACCTCCATGAGGTTGAGCTTGCCATTCATCTTTGCAGAAATGTTTGACAGGGAGGAGTCTGAGTCTGTGACAGTGGTGGTGTGGAATCATTCAGCAAGGCCAATTACTCCTTATTTGCCAATTAATAATTTAATTGCCCAATTTAGTTGCCCTTATTTGCTGATTATTAATTTAGTTGGCAAGGGACTCTCAAGTTTTCTTAACTGTGAAATGAAATAAATGTAATTTTTTTCCATCCGAAAATAAAGCCCTTCCTTTCTAAATCTTCTCCCCCAAAAGACATTTAACATCATTGAAAAGGTACCTGAGCCAAATAAAAAAATTGCATTCCTGTTTTTAAACATTAACTTGAATCAAGGGCACACTGTAGGTATTTTGATCACCTGACTGAGCAGCAGCTTATCAGTGATGTTGTGAAACAGCTCTAAAACTCGCCAGACACTTGTGATACTTTGGAATTGCATAACTGCAGGCTTAGGTTGTGTAATACAATTTTGTCCAAATCCTAAGTGAAGTGCAGAATTTAAGCAGAAAGCCTAACATGTTAAAGTAATTTTTAATGATGGGCATCTATATGCCATAGGGTATTTATTCTTTGCTGTGTTCTTTGGTCCTTGAGAAAGGTTTGATTTATGTAAAGGTGTTCTTCAATTTAATGCTGTGAAATTGATAAGGAAACCTGTGCAGGGCTTGGTTTTGTGCAGTGTTCACCACCCTGATCCTGATTCAACAAGGCACTGAAGCACAAGCCGAATATTCAACCCTCAGGTAACACATAACCTCTAAGGAGTCAGTAATATTGGAATAGAAATACACTTAGAACAGAAATACTGCCCCTGGCATTCCTGCTGAAGCACTGATAAGCTAAACAAAGCACTTTTCAAAGCCTAATAACCGGATGGGATTTGTAGCATAAACAATGCTCCTTGTTAGTCACCAGTCCCCAGGGCATCTTCCTCACTTTGTTACAGATAAATTAGCAACAAATAAAATGCAGTGTGTGATTTCCTGCCCTGGGTATGCCTGTGTGCTCGCGTGCCAGTGTGAGAGCTGTCATTTATTATTTATCCAAGAATGTATTCACGTCCACAGTGTGATTTAATTACTTATTAAAGGTGCCAGACTGGCAGATGCAGAAGCTGGAGCAGTTTGGTTGTCCAGAGAACGTGGTATAGGCAGTAACATCCTCTCCAGGATGTTCAGTGCTTCACTCCAGTGGACTCCCCAAATCTCCAAGCACAGCTCTTTCTCTCCAACCTTTTCCCAGGTTCTCTGCTCAACGTATGAAATTCATAAAGGCTGCTAACAGAGATGTCAGTCCTGTGGTTTTTAGGCAGGAATGTTGATACTCTGGAAAATGGTTTGAACACATTAGGTCAGTCTGTTTTAGCTATGCCACTCAAGCATTGGGTTAGTACTAACTCAGAAAAGGATTCAAATGGTTTTAATACAGAGGTGAAACCCCCTCTAACTAAATATTGGCAAAAATATTACTTGTAAAGGTGGAATGAGCCCAGAAGATTTCCTTCTGCTTGCCAATGGCTGTGTGCACAGTGCTGTGGCTCTTCTACAGTCACTCAGGCCTTACCACAGACACACTTGCCTTGGAAACCGCAGGTTGAATTCTGCACTGTTTCAAGAAACAGGATTTTGGGTCCATTTTTATGTCACTCTAAGCCTATTATTGCTCAGTTGTGCTGTTCAAAGCACTTCCCCCGCCCCCAGGCACAGCTGGATGCAGGACAGCAGGGAATCTTCTCTTACTTCCATCAGTAGCCAGGCTTCAGTGGGGAGACTGAGATTTTATTTGGGCTAACTCACTGAATTTCACCAGAGAAAGGCTGTTAAATAACAGCAAGGTTCCTTTCACATAGCTGCAGAATATTTTGAGGAAGATAATGAACACAAGAAAATCCAAACTTCTGTGACTCAGTACATTAAACCAGTCAATCCATGATTGCCCCAGGGCAGCCATTCCTGTTGCCTTGCTGACATTTTGGTCCCAGTACATACCTGAAAGTTGGAATCTTGGATCCATTTTGTCTAACTGTAGGTTGGGCTTTTTTGGTGCTTGATCTTTGGTTGGGTCTGTAAAGCACGACTGCAGTGCCAGTCCCAGTGTTTGCTCTTAATGAGCTCCTTGTTTTGGCTCTGGAGCTGGCAAACACTCCTGTGCCTATTTTAGTTTGCACAGTTGAATAGTCCCATCAAAAGCAACAGGTCTGTAAGTGCCAACCACTGGCACTGCTGCATTATTAATTCCCAATTTTTCACATCCAGTTTTTTGATCTGCTCCACAAAAGCCTACCCAACCGAAAATGGAGGCTGTGAGGAACAAAGACGGGGCTGAGAGGTGTGAAGGTGTGAAGTACCTCTGGCAGTGTTCTGGAGCAGGGCCTCAGTGATGGCCTTTGACTGAGGATTTTTGACTGAGATGGGCTTTTGCATGACGCACCCCCAGCAAGTCCCATCTGTGACCCAGTTCCATCCTGGAATGAGAGAGTGGGGGCTGCTGGATATGTAGGAGGCTTCACAGAATTCTGCTCAGCTGAGGAGCTCAGCTCAGAACCGCTGTGCCCCTGGTTCCTGTGCATGAGCAAAACAGAGCAGCTGCTGGTGGAGAGCAGCACGAAAGCAAGGAAGAAATCTCTAAATGCAAATAGACAAGAGTAACGTTTATCTTAAAAAATGATCCAAGTGCAAAATGCAGTGACAATAAAGATAATTGCAACCTCCCTGGCAGTCTGTCCAAGACAGGCTCGACCCCTGCTGTAGGAGTTGGCTTTCCCTCTTTGGAATATGCCATAGCAAGAGAACCTTCAAACATGAAAGAAAACGTGTTCAAAATTCTTTGGCAAACTGAAGTCTGTTTTCAAATGAAACCAAGAAAAATGATGCTGATATAGAGATGATGGGAAATCCGAACTCAGTTTTGACAGGTAGGTACACAATAACTTGTTTATTTAAAACATAAATGTTGCAGTATCAGGACAACTCACACTCCACACACCTGTAGCTCTCCTACTCTGTCAGCTGTGGTTGGGTTTGAGACACTGTTGTGTTATTCAATAGCAAGTGGTGGCTGTGACATTTTCACCCAGAGTTTCTATTTTTGAACAGAGACTCTTCTTCCACTAAAGAATACTTTTAAATACTCAGTTTAAAAACATGGCTTTTAGTGCTTTTCACACTTTCAGATGTTGAGAAAGGAATACTCTTTCATAACTTAGCTGTTAATTTCCCATTTAAAAATAACGAACAAGTTGCTAACATTTTATTTGGTGAACCTTCTATGCTGCTGATAATGTTTCTGAATAAAAAGATAATGATATATAATTGGTATAATAGAACATAGAGTTCTGAACATTACTTTGTTTAGAGAGATTAGAGATATTACCAGAATTAGTCTCCCTAGTAGCACATACCAGTACCCTGGCACAGAATCAAAGGGGTTACTTCTTCTCAGAAATTGAGTTTGTGATTTCCCCGATCCTGAAAAAAAACACGTTCCTGATCTTGCCTGTGGAGTAATCCCTGACTGTGGTGAGTACTGGAGGTATTTGGTGCACAGTATTAAGTAAGTGTGAGGATACTCTCAGGATCAGAATCTGTATGGCCCAGAACTGGGACACAAACCCACCTGCCAAACTGGTGCCTGAGGAGTCACCGCACGGCCCCACCATCAGCACACCTGTGGGAACAGGATCTCAAAAGTGTCACTGTGTTTGTGACCAGCACAACTCTGCCACAGCTCACATCCCAGTGCTGCATTTCTTGTCCTGGGCACAAACTGAAATTGTATCTGAGACATTTAATCCATGTGAATTTGCAGAGGGGCTGGTGCCGTGACACTGCCAGCAGTTAACGTCAGCTGGATAATGCTGGAATTGCCAAAGCCCACTCTCACTTGTGACCTTGTTCACTAAAAAAAGATAAGGCTACTAAAATAGAAGTGCAGATTTCAATGAGAAAGTTAATGAAAAGGCAGAAATCAAAAAGCATAGATCGGCGATGAACAAGTGTTAGGGAAACAACCAAGGCAGTGAGAGGAGGGGAGGAAAGGGTGCGGTGCCAAAGTGGGGTTTTGCTGAGCAGGAATGATGCTGTGGAGGTGTAAATATTTTATTCTGTTCAAGTCACTGTTCTTAAAAGTTGCCAATTCTGAGATGTTTCCCTGAAATAGTTGAGGTAGATCATTCCTAAAGGATCTTAACCTTTTCTTTCTTGCTGGATGAAGCCAAAAGGTGCAATTACAAGATCTGGTCAAGAGTCTTTTATAAATGTAGGTCGGTAGTTTTCCACCTCGGACCTGCTTTGTCACCAGTACAGCTTTTTATGGAATTTAATGAGATATCACAGATTCTGGCTGTGTGGCTCTATTTCCACCTTTTCTGTTTCAGTTTATCAATGCCTACCTCACTGGCACATGATAAACCTTAACTATTATTTGGAAAAGCAGTTGTTATTTTTTTCTGAAACTATTACTGTAAACAGTATTATTATTCTGTGTGAAAGGTGTGGATGCATTTGCACTCTGTATATACACACTCACTGTATCATGTGGGCTAAAATAACTCCATCTGGAAGTCTGCAACCAAGGAGCCCAGAAATTACTCCAGTCAAAACAAAATTAATTATAAAAGACTAGAAATGCCAGCCTAAGCCTTCAGAGTTTTAATGAGACGGCTGTTTCTTACCAGCATTAAATCTGTGGAGATAAGGAAATGTTCACTGAGTTAAGATGTGCTAAGAAAAGTGTAAAGAAGAGCATAAACAGCTCAGGAATTTCAGGAATCCCACTGGCTTAAACAGTCTTTTATTTAAAGCAAATGTTCTCATAGTTGAATGACTTCCAAGAAGGGCCTCAAGTGATGAAATTATTTCCATTTAATGTGAAAATACTTGAAAGATGCTTATTCCATGTGAAAATATTGCCACCTTTCAGAAAAGCCTGAATACATCTTCCTCTAATGAAGATACTCTCAGAAAAAGTATTAATTTTCAGATTTTACAAAATATCCAGAATTCCTACTATTTTGATAATGAATAGATTCTAACGACTTTCATCTCCTATAGCAGCCAGGGAAAATATTTCAGGGTATTTTACAAAATAGATACTTCAGTAACAGAGTGAAAAATTTTACATTCATCATCTTGACATTGCTCCCTTTTCCCTCAGGGCATAACTGACCTGGAAAGTACCACTGAGCATCTGCAGGGAAAAGCAGTGGGGAAAAAAACGCTGTAGAGACCAGCAAGGCACTGAGAGCCTTTGGCCAGTCAAACAGCTCCAGTTCACGGTAGTGGCTTTATAATTCCTATTTTATGATTTTTAGATGTTCAGTTATGCTGAATAAACTCCATTTAAAAACCTAAATTTGCCACATTTGGAGAATGAACAGATAGTCAATGCTTTTTTCATAAAAACAGAGTAACTTCCAATACACAGCTTGATTCAAAAGGCAGTGGGAGTGTATGTGGCAGGAAGGTGCCAGAGCTTGTGCCAGGGTGTGAAGGGATGTGTGGCCCAGCAGGAACCAGAGCAGTTTGTATTGTGTAATAATTCATTGCACACATATTGGGAATTGGTTTGATTCTGGTTTTTGCATCTAAAAATTCAATGTGCCTCAGTACTACAGAACACCGTGGGGCTTATTGGATGCTCCTAAAGCTTTTGAAGGATGCTCAGGAAGTGCAGACTTCCAGAAATCAAATCAGTTGAGCTACTAAATTTGATTGCAAAGCGGAGGAACATTTTTTATCTTGTTTTCTAATGGCAAGAAATGTGCAAGTACGTAACTAACCACCAAGGGTCAGTGTTTGGCGTTTTTACATTCTGACATCTTTGTTCCCAGGTGCTTAGAAAATCGCTTTTAGATGCAGTCCTGTAATTAGGACTTTCCAACAGTATTTTTAAACTACCAGTGAGATGCATGTGTGCCATACAAAGTATGGGAAAATTCAAGTGTCTGGGAATGGGGCTTTTGTCAGCCAGCTACCATGTCTGAACTGAGTATTGTTCGTATTCCTGGATATAATGATGTAAGTTCCATTGACAATAATAAAAAACACACCCTAGGAACTGGATTTTATTTTTATGGATACCAATTAAATTATTGTAGAAGATGCCATTCTTCTGTTTTGTTAAGAAAGTTAAGACAGCCCTCACTGAGAGATTGTCAGGTGCTTTGTCAAGATGGCAAGGGATGCCATCCCTTGTCAAGAGGAGTGAACACATTTTAAGTAAATTCCTGTTGAGAGAAGTAATTTAACCTGACTTTAAAAGGTAGTAACAGTGGATATCAGACAGCAGGAGATTGAGCTGCAGTCCTGGCATCAGGTGCAGGCCTGGCTGGCCTCCGCTGTTTCTAGGATGTTAATATAGGTCATACTCCTTGATTGGCACAAACCCAGAATGTACTGACAGACATTCATATAAACTGCAGCTCATGAAGGAATCTCCAACCAGGCTTAAAAAATAAACCCAACCCACCTTACTCTACATAAGGCACAGAGATCCCTTTGTTC
Organism: Oriolus oriolus; assembly: GCA_013400235.1. NCBI lineage: Eukaryota > Metazoa > Chordata > Aves > Passeriformes > Corvidae > Oriolus > Oriolus oriolus. The sequence continues at coordinate 390,981 of VXBT01013715.1, read as the reverse complement.
CCCTTCTGCCCCACGGCTGAGCTCCAGGCACAGCTGCCCAGTGCTGAGGAGTTTCTGGTGTGCCCCAGCTTAGCTGTGCCTTGAAAGATGTAAAAAGCTGGGCAGATTTCTGTGTGGAGCTGATTTTATTTCTCTGTAGACGAAGACAAACCCTTGCAGTGCTGACACTGGTCTGTCTGGGTGAGCACTCAGCCACCCGGAGCCCGTCTGACCTGGATGCAACAGCCAGGAGCACCCGGGTGAGCCGATCTCTCCTGACATAATCCCAGATTACCCAACCTGCACAGCCTGCCTTGTTTTCACACGGATCTCAGCCACACTCCCTGCCCTAGCCAGTCTGTATCACCTTTCCAACACTGCCATCCCTTAGGAATAATTTCTGAGTGGTTTTGAATGAGGATCAACCCTGAACGGCCTTACCTGGTGCCTCCACCCCCGCTCTGCCCAGGACCCCATTTTCCAGCTCAGCCCCGGATTCAGCAGTGCCACAGCCATGCCTGTGCCTGGCCAGGGACACCTCGTGGGCTGTGACCTGGGGACTGAACGCCCAGCATGACCCCAGAGCTGCCTCATCACCGTGCACCTGCCCGGTGGTCACGGGACTGGGCCTGACTCTGGTCACCCTCACAAGGCTCCACCTTGTACTTCGGCTGCTCCCTGGTTTACGTAGCACAAACCCAGGGAAAAAAGGAGTAACCTGCAGAAAGTGGATGAGGAAAATGTGCGAGAGGTGGAATCTGCAGAGAAAGAGCATTTGAAATCAAGCAGCTGAAATACAGAATGTGTTTTTGTGAAATAGGCTGCAGGAAAAGGTTGGTAGGAAGCGACAGACGTGGCACTGTGACACTGTCTGAGAGGGAAAGGACACAGAATTATGGAAACTACAAGGAAATAAAGAGGAATAAAATAAACAAAAGCTACTAGAAATTAGAAAGAGCAAAAATAGTACAAAACTAAAATGAGCATGCTAAAGAGTACAAATCCTAGCACAGAACTCTGGGGGGTTTTACTGTAAAAACCTTTTATTCCTTATTCTATTTTTAATAAGGATTTATGTTAATCTTCCATGGCAACCAAATCTCTTTAAGAACCTTTGGTGAAGGAAACAGTAATAGGGTTTCCAGAAATCCAAGTCCACTCTCAAGTCTTTTTCTGTTCTGGAGAACACTAGGAGGGGAAATAGTTATGTAAATACCATCCATGTCATCACCACAATTTTAACCTCTGTGAGGCAAAGTAGAATCAGTGACAGAAAATTAAAGTATGTATCTTGAAGAACAGCCAAAAAAGAGCAGATGCTGCCTGTAGCAGTTATTATTCAAGTTGTTTAGTCCACGCTTAGGCTGACCTAAACACTGATGGGTTTAATGCCATCCTGTACACTTCAGTAACCACAGGCAATATAAAAACTGTCATAAAATTGAACTCTAACAAAAAAAAATGGTTCAAATCAATTAGTAAAAGAGGCTGGTGGAGGGAAAATTTAAATAAGTTCTTGTTCTGAAACAGGAAAGGGACAGAATAATCGCATCTCCTTAGTGTAAGGTACTGAGACTTTTCTCTGGAGTGTCTGAAGCAGGGTGCTATAGAAGACAGGAGCCTGGCTCAGGCATCCACAAGATCTGATTAACTTCTTCCTATGAAACAAATACAGTATTTTCTGAAACAAAAAAAGATCAAACAAAATAAGTACCCGTACGTTTTAGCTATCGTGTAGTGAACTGAGCAAGATGAAAAGAGCGTGTGTGGTGGGGTTTGATGTGCGGAGCAGGCAGTGCAGGGCTGGATGCGGAGCCTTGGCTGCGAGCCCTGGGCTCTGCCAGGGGCAGGAAGGAGCTGCTCTGCAGGAACCGCTCACACCTCGCTGGCAGGTGAAGGCAGTGCAGTCCGCTGGGCTTGGGGAAGTACTAACAGCAGCCTCTGAGCCTGAGAAGAAAAAATGACGATGTGAATTAAGAACAGGTAAAATTGCCGTAGCCCTTCTCAATCCATCCTTTTGGAAGGGGGCACGTTTTCCCACCTCTAGAAGGGTTAAAGCAGTTGCTCCTCACCCCCGTGCTTAAGCGCTTTCAGTCCCTCACCTCCCCAGATAACTGAATTGGTATTTTCGCCTCATTTAACAATTCTTTAAAAATTTAACTATTTTTTAAGCAGTTCTGTAGCCTGCTCTGAGAGCAATGTTTGTGGCGGGTATAGGCACACTGACCTACCTACACCTTACGCACAGGTAATTCTGCACCACGCCAGCGGCTCTTCACCCGTGACCTCCACAGCCCC